>NMRB01000026.1:298493-333214 GCA_002633025.1 Notospermus geniculatus | reverse complement strand
CAAAACACTGCCAAAAGAGGTCTCCCATAACGCGGGTGTTTTGCGCAGGATAGGGAAGGAATACCGTGGCTCTTTAAATATACCATAGCAACGGATTGGAGAAAAAGAGTGGCTTCTAATGAGTAGGCCGACCTGTACCTCGCCGACCCCGCCTCCTGTCAGAAGGTGAATGATGAACTGAATAGCTCAGGCACTGACTACTGAATTCTGCCAACAAGGGGCATCGCGTGCGTCAGAGCAGCGTACGGCAGTTGAGCATCTCCGAGCTATGTTACATATGACTCGTACTGTACCATACCAAGATACGTCAACTCGTAATTTAAGAGGCATTATACAGGACACAGTCATAGGCCTCGATACTTGATTTATTTTTTCCATTTCAATCATTTTAATTAGGCCTGCTGCACAAAAGATTTACTTATGACCAGTACTGTACCGGACCATTTCCGATAGGTACAACACCGGCTGAACTGTACGAACAAGCAGGAGGAATGTGCAAGGTATGCTTCACAGGAGGGAAAAATTAAGAAAACAGCGCCCTTAGTGGGTTAGCAACAGGTAGAATGTTGTAGGACAGAATGATCCCACTAACATATTTAATCAGAAAATCTTATGGTTTATGGAAAATATTTCCTCTTCATACACCTGTATGGAGACCCGTGCATACGGTGGAAATATTTCCACCGCGGTGGGAATATTCTCATGGTTCCCTTCTGACGGACTGAAATACCACCCCCTTACATGACAAATCCAAGAGGTGACGTATCAACTGCCGGGACATTCATTCACAGGACTACCACTCCGCTCACACCGATTGGACGACAAACACACACCTGGCCAGAAATCCCGAACACTGCAACAATAGGACCCTTCTCCAACTCAGAATAGAGCGAACGCCGGAAATTTGCGTTCTCCGAGAGAAATCTTATCTTTTTAGAATATCTTTCTCGACTTCAAGGTAACCATACAAACGAGTTCCAGCCTGGTTACAATCAACATTCCGCCAGTAAAACACGCGTGTTTCGCTTTCTTAAATTAACTTGCCCGGGGAAGAGAAACAAACCCGCTTGTAACATTGCCGCACAGATAGTTGTAGGTGGGCCTGACGAAGGTCACGGAGCTACAGGTGGGCCTGATAAAGGCCATTGGTCCCCATTTCCCCAACAGTGGCACAACCTTCCAAAGTTGGTTTCATGCGTCCGACGGGCGATCAAATTTATACGCCGATCCGAGGTTCTGCGTCTGCCTTCGCCGGCGATGGTCGCGCATGGCACCTCGTGGAGACACCGGGTGCTACTCCCTGTGCTGCCGATCAGGCCATTCGAATCTTCCCCTTCGGGAAGGCCAACTTACTCAACTTAATCTGCCATTGATACCCCCGCAATACCGCCGGAAGGCCTTGCTTATAACTCCTCAAACATGGGCCCTGATACCCCGATTTCTGAAAAAGCTCAAATAATTTTTGCTTGCTGGCGAAACCCTTCAAATAATTTGGTTTTCACCAAAGCCCTTTTCCTTTCAATACTGAAACCATACAATATAGGCCTACGTCTCCGCAATGCTAACTTAGAACGTTTTTTACCGACCGACTTACTAAGTTTCATATCATAACGCCAGATTAATACTCGAGGCATCCAAAGTGCGCATGCCGATATACATGTACTAGTACTTCCGGGAAAAAAAGATAAAATTTGGCAACCAGGTGGCAAGAATGTATCTGTTTGTATAGCGCACACAAACAAAACGCATCGCAAATGATAGAAAGAGTGGTACTTGTCAACTTTTCTACCCTTCGGTTCAAAGGAGGGAATACGACAAAAAACAGGAGCAAAAGGGAAACTACAGACCCGAACCCAGCAAGACAAAGTCAAATCGGAATAAGTCTTCCACCGAATGTGTCATTACGACAGGCCACGTGCGCGTCACTGACATTCTCCGTCACTAAACCTCCCTATTTTTCACAGTGATGCTTCACATCCACATCTGACAACTTACCTCCACCTTACATTTAATCCATCAAAAAAGACGAAGTTACTCTAAGTTTGCGTATAATCCACAATTTAGGAGCCCATATATCTCGAGTGTGTTTCATCTCGGCCCACCTTGAGAACAGCTCAGCAGAGGTATCGCTGGCGCGTGGAGCGAGAGTTTTGAGAACTACATCATTAGCTCAAGACATTGGGTGGTACAGTGTCATAAAGATTAGCAAATGCTTTTNGGGGCGTGCCTCCCACGCAGTGTTTTTTTCGTCATTTCCAGACGCAGTAGCACACACGAGTACGAGATAAAAACGGTTGCATGGGGTGTGCTGCATAAAGCAAGGTTCATTGGCGCACGGAATTGGTCCGGTTCAGGTCCGTAAAAAATCTATCAAATGGACTTCAGCGTTGTCGTATCCGGAAAACTAAGGGCAAACGGACTGGAAATGAACCTTGCTTGACGCTGCGTACCCACGGCTGAATGGAGTGTGCTGCATGACGCTGCGTATGATAAGCACCGCTGCATGGGGTGTGCTGCATAACGCAGCTGGTAAATGAAATCTCATCCCCCGACTTTGTTTATGTAAACATTTTAAATCGAAAGTCACGGCCCACCAACGAGAGCATCCAGACACACCCAAGACAGAACACCACAGGAAATATCCAATTTATTCATCGACTGACCACTAAAACAGACCAGAAATCACTCCAGTCGACAATGTTTCTTTGCCCTTCAGCAACTTTCACAAACAATGCAGACAATTTAGCCTTAACTCACAAACAATGCAGACAATTTAGCCTTTAATCACAGAAAACAATGAAGACATATCACAATGACGTAAATGATGAAGAGAAATGTTGGCACTATGGCCTCCCGTTGGGGCCATCCATCATATAAGGGTTCCTAACTTCTCAACAGGAATTAATGATCATTAAAAGAATGTGTAATGCAACATGAAGTATAAATTTAAAATATGGTGGATAAACATGATAAACAAGAAATACAAACACATGGTGGGCAATAAAGGGTTTTATTTCTGCTTTGGAGTATGGGAGAAGAATGTGGTTGTGGTATATCAGGCCATCTTTCAGATTACTCTCTTAACAGGCAAACATAGGTTTTGTCAGAAAAAAGTGGACACACAAGAGAGAATGGATAAAAGAAGTGGGGGTACACGTCACTAGAGAAATGGGTAGGCTACACAAAACAAGTGGGTAGGGAAGTGGGTACACAAAAGAAGGGGTAAACAAAAGGGAAGTGGGTACACTACAGAAATGGATACACAATTCAGTCATGAGGTTTAGAGAAAATAAGGAGTGAATCTTGGACTTACCTCAACACTAACAACTGAAGTAGTTAAATGTATTTCAACGAATGTGTTCAAGTACAGGTAGTCAAGATCCCACAAAAGGTGGGCACTCAACGTAAATTACTTCATTAAAAATTCAATGAAGAACAAAAGAAGCATGTTACAAAATCAATAGAACATTTATTCCAAATGGAAAACTACAGAAATATATCTGCCATTAGATTGAATGAGAAGTTTTCATTACATTTACAACTTTGATAATCGTTCAATGCCCAAGTGGTGAACTCGGGCCACAAGTAAACTGCAACTGTTGGCATGACGACTGGGTATATGGATGGAACTTCAACACCACAGGCTGTGAAACGCCCAAAGGAGTTGGTATTTTCCCTGATTCTTTGTCTTGCATTCCCTAAATTCATGATCTTGCATTCCCTGTTTTCCTGGTCTTGCATTCCCTGTTTTCCTGGTCTTGCATTCCCCATTTTCCTAGTCTTGCATTCCTGTTTTCTTGGTCTTGCATTCAGAACTTACTTACAGAGCTGCATTCACACCAACACTACGGCAATGAAATTAGTTGACCATTCTCTCATTAGGTGGCGTGTCACTGATGTGCCTCGAGCTCTTTCAACAACCTCCGCCGCTGCTGTTCAAGCTCCCCCTCACTGAGATCACTGTCTGAATCCCAACGTTGCTGAAAATAAAAAGAATTCACACATAATTCACACTGCTGGAGATACCCTCCAATTTCACCATGAAGGATCATTCCTGGTCATCTTCCTTCAACTACAACTTCAAGATCTTACCTTCTCAGCTGGCTTATCTGGTTTCTTATACTCTGGAGAAGTGCTGTGCCGCGGTTTTTTCCTGTTTGACACCTCACCCTCCGAACCAGTGTCACGAGATGGCTGTAAGAAAAGGACACCACTCTGAATGTTTTTGGACTAAATCTACAAGTTATTCAACTGTTACGTCAGTCAACTTGGGGCCGTATTCTGGAAGCTTCCTTAACTCTAAGGTTTACCTTCAGCAATTGTGTGCAGGGCAGAATACAAAAGCTTAAAGTGGACTTTAGAGTTAATGAGGCTTCTAGAATACGAGCCTTGGTGTCACGTCATTCCAAACAGATTTAAGATCACAGCGTAGAACTAACTCTACTATCCAGTGGTACAAGGCAGTATTGGCATGAAGGGAGCATGGTGAACTGAATTACCAGCCTTCAGTTACTTTACAATATAAATTGTAGTACATACTAGAGCTATTATTTTATAAAACCACGCTCCCATAGCTCACCAGTGCCAATACAGCCCTGCACCATTGTGAGACAGGGCTACGATCAGGGAAAGTGACCCATTAAGATCAGGAAATTTCTTACCGATCTTGAAATCCGCCTCTTCTTCTTTTTCGATTTCTTTTTGTGTTTTTTACTTGCTTGCACCTCGGCCTCCCTCTCAGCGTAGTCTGAAATAGGCAGATTTTGAGAAGTTAGTCATCTCGAATCAGGAACAGTGCAAGCATTAACTACGTGTAATGGTAAGTAGACAGGACCACGGAAAGAAAACCTTGATACTCAGATTCTACACACCTGATAATGCCGACACCGGCGTCACTGAACGTGACTTTGACCGTGATTTCCTCTTCTTAGCTCTGCTGTATCGCTGCTGGTATTCCTCCTCCGACTCATCTGACGACGGTGATCGCTTCGTTTTGTGTTTCTTTGAGCGCTTTTTCTTAGAATGATGATGACTGCAGGCCTCTTCCATACAAGTGATGTACTCTTTGAATAGACGAATCTTCTCCGACTCTAAAGTGATTGCGTCGAAGGCTGGGACGCCCTCAAAGCGCTTCTTGATCTATTGAAGAAGAACGAGAGGCAAGACCATCAGGAATGATGATTCTTGGTCAGCAAAGGCACTTCCTGACCAAAAGTTCCCGTTTCCCTGCCTGTAGCAAATTTCATTGAAACAAACAAACCTACTGAATCCTTGACATCCTTACGAAACCCTGTCACATGAGTATTCATTGGAAAGTGCTCACTGAGAACTTTCCAATGAATACCTATGTAACAGGTGCAGGCACCTTTCAAACTTTTTTACTTGTATCATTGACAATGAAAGGGTTAAAAAGATGATGAAGTACAGATTCTACACTTACATCTTCCCACTTTGTCGTCAGGTCAATCGGTGGGTCGCACGTTTTAAGCAGCGTCTTGTAAAGTGTTTCAAGTTTCCTTTGCTGTAAATACACAAAATATGAAGCAATATTGACAGCAGACAAAGGGAAACATGATATTCAGAATTTGGTCTAAACGTTGGCCATTTCTTTACCCGTTACAAGCTCCCAACAGTTATTTAAAGTGCCAACTCCACCAGAGAGTTTCCCTGCATAAGTTGACTCTCTATGGGCGACTCAACCATTAGAAAACTAAGGGGCAGTTGTTTCTGTCATTGGTGTTACCTGTACGAACCCTGCTGAAGTTCTACAGACATGGTGAAATCTCACGTGGAGGAGCACCTCACAGTTCTCACCGAGGTTCAACTCCACAGTGTTCACCCACCTACCTTTCTAGCCTCTTCCTTTAGTCTTTCCTTCTCTCGAGCCTCGGCTTTCTCAAGTAACTGAAACGATGAAATCCAATATCTGTCATCACCAAGAACCAGGAGGAGAACACGAAGCATCATTCACTTGATAGATGAAACTGGGCTGTCAGAGTGCAGTGGGAACAATGGGCACCTGTCAGGTTTCTTTCATTCTTGCGGAATCAGAGCAGGCAGTGTCAGCAAAGTTTAGACAACACTAAAACTCAGCCAAGGAAAACTTAAAGAGAATGCATCCACAGCCCAATGCACAGTGCATAGAACAATACACAGTGCACACAACATACAGTATGATATAGTGAACAGAATTTATGCATAGTGCACACAATGCACATATGATACCTGCATGGAAGGTTGTCAAATCTGAATGAGCTTTGAATACATTCCCAGAATCCAACGTCGTGGCCCGTTTATCCGTGGCCAAAGTGGCTGCAAATTCTTCGTACGTTGTGGTTAGTTCGACCATGAAGCCATCGTCTTTTAAGATCTCCTTGACCAGTTTTTTCTCATCATGGAACCTCGCCTTCAGGTCCTCAACGTAGAACTTGAACAGATCCAGTGGCGTCGAACCTTCCAAACAAAAGGGTAAGAAAGTTAGAAAGGAATTTTCAAGTTGGCAGGAGACCAGTCACCACCACACCCAAGTTCACGGAGATGCCGAGTTTCAGAAATACCACACCTTCCCACATCTCAGAACTAAAGCCTCAGACCCACTGCCACAAAGAAACTGGCTACGGAGTTCAATTCTCCTGACTTACCTGGCTGGCCTAGCATGTTGTGGAACCTTATATCCTGACTGATGATTGAATAGAGGTCCATCCATAGAGACATGGAGTTGAGTTTGCCGTTCTCATGCAGCTCTTCCAATAGCACCTGAAGGAAGAGGCAAAACCTGTGAACAGTTCTGATAAATCCACAAACAGAACCTGGTGTGACATCATCAAATAGAAACCTGGTGCCTGACATCGTCAAACAGACACCTGGAAATCCACCAGACATCATCAAACAGACACCTCACTGGTGCCCGACACCCTCAAATGGTGGAATCGTGGTTTCAGGTTTCTGTTCAGAAACATGCAGAAATTGTACTTATCTCTCAAAGCAAAGCCCTGTAGATCAGTTTTACCCTCAACCATCCTTCAGATTCACCCCAACCCACACGTACCAAAAATCCTTCCCTATTTTTCCTCTGGTTTCGTTTGATTCGCCTCCTCTCTCTCTCCTTCTCGTCATCATACTCCTGCTCCAACATCCTGATGTGCTCCTCAAAACATACCAGGGCATCCTCCTTGTCCATGTCTAAAGAAAACGACAAGAAGTATGCATCACGTGCACCCACAGACAACCAATGGGAGACTTTACTGCCGTTAGATGCCGCCTATTATGGTCCTAGAACGTCAAAAATTTGACGTCACAGATGTAGACCACGGCCTCGTGTCATTATTGATGATGTTGTGGTGTGCACTTCTGCTCCATGCCGTCAAATTCCGTGACGTTCTAGGACCTCTTAGTCATGGTGGCCTCTAACAGCAGTTAAGTCTCCTATTCTGCAAGGTTGCCCTTGCAAAGGCGCAAGGTACAAGGGAACACGGCTTACTGTCCCATGCGACAGACGTGAAGAGCCACAAATGCCCCAGGCTGAATTCAAACCCAGGAGCTGCTTGCTAAGCGGACGTGATAACCACTGGGTATCAAGTAGAGAGGTTCTGTTGTACTTACTCTGTAAGTCCGTATCCTCTGCAAACACAGGGTTATCCAACAGCATGTGTTGAGCTTCTGACCACGTCGTCCTGAATGTCAGTGTTGGCATACTGTCCAAGATTTCGTTGAACACCTTGATGTTTCTCTTACGTAAATTCTTTGCTTCTTCCTGTAGACAGTGAATGAGGCCACATAAGATGACAGAAATGAGATTTCAGAAAATTATTCAAAGAAATAGGACTCGCATTTCTGTTCTTCATCGCACATCAAAGTCTTCACAGTTTGGGCCGCCTGGAGGTCTGAACTGACCAACACCAGGTCCGGATCGAGTGCTCAGTCTCTTACCTTCTCTCTCTTAGCAATTACATGGATGACATCATCATAAATATCGCGTCGATCCCGATCCGCCACACTCGTCCAGACGTCATCGTCTGCGAACACCACCTCTGCTTTCCTGAAAAAAAATTCATAAACTTTGACAAAACAGCAATTTGCTGATCCTCGTCAACTTGAAGTTAGAATCTTCCAGTGAATGCTGTGGTGCAGTGGCAAAGGTGTCAGACTCGCCAGGCCATGGGTTCGACAGGCCATGGGTTCCATTCCCAGTCAAGTTGTCTCTGTTCTCAACTGGTCTGAAAGGATCAAGTGAGCCCTGAATGAGCTGCTCCTTGAGTCCCCAAGTTTCTGGAGAGATTGGGGTACAGTGAAATCGGCTGATCACGCTAATTGCAGTGAACAGACTATAATTCTAAACCTTCACACTTTTGCCTTTACCCAATGAAGGCATTTCAACAGCAGTGATAGTTACCTGTATCTGATTGATGAGTTCATCCTATCTGTTGTCAACAAGAACTTCTCTAACTCCTCCTTGGCCTGTTTTGCCCTCAGTCTCTGTTCCTCCTTCTCTTCTTTCGCTCGCTGCGTCTTGTAAGCGTTGAATGCTTGCTTCTTCTCGTTCAGATGCTTCAGCGCTACAAATCGCGGGTCGGAAGATATCGTCTTTATTGCCTGCTCCCATGATGCATTGGATGGAACTTCCTGCAAACACAGACAAGGCCCTTGAGTTTCTACAAACCAAGGTTTTGTTGAGGTCGTACCTCATTCCATTTGGCGTGACGGATGGGCGAACTCAGCCAACGCTTACCTTGTCTCTGAGAAGAGTTTTAAATGCCTCTATAGCCTCCTTCTTGGTCCTGAAGGTGAATTCTTTCCTCGCGACAGGGGTACTGTCCTCTGAACTCTCAGATGAGACGTCCTCCATAGCAGGGTCCGCCGGGGCGGCTGATTTCTGCGGCAGTGGGGGGAGCTCAATCGATGCCAGTGTGGCCTCCATGGCTGCCTCGATCGCCGATGGTGTCTTGGTGGCCGGTTTGGCTGCAGGTGGCACCGACTGCGGCAGTATTGACGCCGTGACAGGTGGAGCCTGGGGTGGGAGGTTTGCCTTCGCAATAGCAGCAGACTTAGCTGCACCCCTGGAAATTGAAAGGGCGACAGGTTACTCCTGCATCTTTGCTTTTTAATTTCACAATTTGCTGAAAACCACAGCAGGCTATAAGAGAGAATGGTTCTGCAACAAGGGAAAGAACTTTTCCCGTGAAGATGGCAGAGCATCAAAACAACTCACTTCTCCAAGTTCTTAATCATGTTCTCAATATCTTCCAATTCTTTGGGTTTTGTCCATCTCGATTCCTTTGTTTGTGAGTTGTGAAAGTAGATCTTGCCGCTGTCGGACTTGTGTTCTTTCCAAGGGCATTTTGATAGCAACACCTGAAATGAACCAAATGGACTCTTTTTAACATACATCTTAACTCCACGGTTCTCAATTCGAATGAGGTCAATGATGGTCCTGACCAAACGAACAGGTTATCTCTCTATACAGGAGGCCCTCTATAATACAAATAGAGTATAAATAAAGTTGTGACTCAGCCCAAACAGCTGTGAATCTGACAAAACACCAGACATGATCCGGCCCAAAACCTGTATGTAGAGTGACTTGCCGGGCAACTGAATACATGAACAGTGAGTATGTGATGAAGAAAACGAAAAAGAACACAATCCACTTGGACAATGCTGACTATGATGAGAGAGAGTTGGCCATGCATCAAAGTAAGCAACTTATGATATCACAACAGACCATGCAATGGGATCGAACCAAATATCAGGGGAAGCATGACATGTAACTTGATCAGGGGCCCAAGTTCAGTCACAAGGTTATCCCCACTACGGAGGAGGACTTTCTATGCAGGCATTCACAATGGAAAGTAAGATTGAGGAGGTGAAGCTATGAACTGCAAAGACCATTAATAAGACAGTGAATGTACTAGAAAAGAATTGAATACACTAGAAAATAGAAGGTGGGACGGGTATAATTAGTAAGCGTATCATGCATAGACGGCACCCATATATCTATACCTGTCTTTGGTAAGCAACAGGGTCCGCCCGCTGCAAAGAAAATGCCTTGGAGAGTGCTCTGGTGGCACAGTGGGAGCATTCTCCGATCTAAGAGTGGTCGAAGCCCTCATTCCAAGACCTACAGCTGTATCAACACTAACAATGCCAAAAGTTTCCAAGCTTTGAAATGTCACAATTTAAGGTAATGCAGCCCAAGGTTATAGCAGTTTGAACTCAACTTATTCTCTTGGCATTTTCTGCTGCCACAGATTCCACACCTCATTTTGAGGAATCCATCAAACTTGATGGAGGGCGTGACCATCATGACCTCAATAATATACCCATTGCAGTGAACATGTCTAAAGTTCAAAGGTATAACATGAAATACGAACCTCTGCAGGAGTTTTCAGATCATCAGGTTTCTCCCAGGAGGACTTTTTGGTGACACGGTTGTAGAAGTACGTCCGACCGTCAGGTGCTTTGTGCTCTGTCCAATCACAGGCCTGAAAATAGGTCAAGGACTTAAGGACATGAACTCTGTATCAACTGACTTTCTGAGTACTCCTCGACCTTCTTCAGCTTATTCATTTTATCAGGATTGTGAACCAAATATCACCTTACCTTGCCCTTGATACCACCCGCATCCTGTTTTGGAGAATTTGACGGGGTTGATGACTGCTTTGCCGCAGCCAGTTGTGGTGGATTCATTGGTGGCATGCTCTGAGGAGCTTGAGCCGGCATCGATGGCATTGGTGGCCCCTGACCTGGCATAGACTGGGGAACTTGACCTGCAAAAGACGGAAACAAGACAACTGACCACTCTTGTTATAACTTCATACTGCTGGCATAACTGCGGCACAACACATTTTAATCCACAGAATTTTGATGGTAACCACTGCCATACACTATACCTTGATTATTTGCATTATTTGGGGGCTGGTAGCCAGGCATTGGGATATTCATGTTACCAGGAAACTGTCCAAATCCTGGAAAAGTAGATAAAATATCTCAGAAATTGACAATTCAGTTGGTGTAGTTACACAAAAATTGATGAGCCAAACAAAGCAACTGATTGACTGCTAACAACTCCGTGCAAGTCGTTCACAGATGGATGTTGTAATAGGCAAGAAACTTACCCATAGGTGGAGGATTCTGTCCAGGTCCTCCTGGGCCAGGAGGCCCTGATGGTCCAGAGGCACCTGGTGGTCCTCCCATTGGGGGCCAGCCTCCAGGGTTGGGACCACCTGGGGGCATCTGGAAGTGGAAGGAATTGGACCTACGTTATGTGTTGCACATTTCTGCGATATTTTAGAAACCAAAAGGATTATGAACCCCAAAATTTGTTGGCAGAACTACCAATAAGATCTTCTGAAGCCATTAGACTTGCAAAAACAAGTCATCACTTTCCGATACAGAAAATACAGTCAAATATCTGGCCACCTTCAAAGAGGCGAAACTTTTGCCAGTTGGTTGTTGTGCATGAATCAATCAAACGAAAGTTATATTTTGATATCTTACCCCAAAAGGTGGTTGGCCCATTAAGGGTGGTGGAGGTCCATTTCCAGACGACTGGAATGAATTGAATGATACAAGCAATGAAACATCACCGCAATTGACATCAGATGATGAATAGACCTAAATGCCAAAAAGTGAATGGGGAAGGGAAGCCAGCACCGGCAGCAGGCCAAGTGATTGTGATAATGTGAGAGAGGAGAGCTCCCGGAAATTAGAAACAGGCACACGCACTACCGTAACCAACATAAGACCGCACCACCTCAGCCATTGAACTTTACACTGTCCATGGGCATGATAGGGTCAGCAGCACCCAAATTCTGCAATCTGTGTGTTCATGATGCATGCAGGGAGTCGTGTGCATTATTGCGTGCATGCAATGGCAGGCCTAGGCCTAGAAAAAAGTGCGCGTCGCAGGCGCAGACGACGGACAGCGGCGAGTTTTCTGAGGACAAAATACGCCGATTACAGAACAACACACAAGATAGAACAACCAAAGTGGTGATTTTGTAAATATTTATTAAATCAGGATCATGTATGTGCCATTTCCAGAATCAACGGGGGACATTTGACGGGATAAATTAAGCAAAAGTTGTTGGAAATTTCGCAAAAATCGAATCGCGTGAGAAACCCACCATGTTGAAATGACAATCCCGCAGCATCGAGAAACCTGGTACTGGCCTCGAGACGCTCCGCTTGTACGAGTGTAGAGCGTTACGAGGTTAAGAAATCAGTCTCTTAGCCCACAGATTACTCCATAGGCCTTGGCAGATTGAAACGTGTTTCTCGTGTTTGGCCATTTAAAGTGCTATTCCAATAAGGCAAGGAATTAAGGGCGGAATTAATTTTGAAGTCTTGATGTTATTTACTTTTTTTATATCCAATAAGCATCGAGAAGATTTTATTTGTTTCAATATGGCGGCCGAGCAGAACGAAAGGAAAATTTCTCTCTAAATTCCTCAAAAAAATACCATAAATCTCTGTAACCTCATGAAGATATTGCAACAGAGGAATTGCAAAAAGAAATATCTTTATATCAAACAATAATTAAGGTCACAAAACTTCATCGTATGCACGTATTTCGAGTGAATGTTGAAGGTCAGTACTTGGGGCACGGCCTATCATGTGTCGCCATCTATTGACAATATGTTTAATTAGCCACTGGCACATTAACACATAAAAGGGTGGCCCTTTCAAAGTGTTCACAATCTCATGAATTAAACATTGTTGTTGAATGTGTTGATTCACACTTAATACTGTACAGAGGTGATCAATTCGGTTTCCGTTGCATTCCATATTCCAAAGCAACATCATAATTATTCTACTGTCATACTTACTTACTTACTATTCCCATGATTATCATATTTTTAGCTCTGCCGCCACCTGTCGTTGCACAGGTTGTATTCTGTGTTTGAGGCCCCAGTTCTTCAAGAGCAAGGGCTTGGTTGCCGCCATTTCCATTTGATTATCAAGAAGAGGTCTTCTACAATCATGGCACATCGAGGGTAAGATAAGTTATGTTGCACCTTTGCTTTGGGACTTTGGGACATGATAGAGTCTTTTCTAGAGTTTCAGATTGTAAAGTTCCACTTGAAAAAGACCCCGGTTGGGGTCGAAAATTCGTGAATTCTGGAGATTGACTTCTTGCTTATTATCATTTTGTGTGTCAATTTTGTGCTACTTAAGTGTATCTTTGGGACTTTGAATACAGTTAGAATGTAGTGAGATGTGGTGACTGATAGTGATACACTTTTCCTCTCCTCCTACTAATATCATATTCGTTTCATTTCAGAAGTGTTCCATACAAGAAGATGTTGATGGCATTTGACTTTGACCACACAGTTGTGGACAAAAACACTGACCTACATGTTGTGGACCTGGCTCCACGGGGACAAATACCACCTGAGGTCAAATCACTGTATACTAAGGACAACTGGACAGTTTACATGGGTGAAATCTTCAAATACCTTCACAAATGTGGCACAACCAAGGATCAGTTGGTGAGCTATGTCTCAAAAATGGAATTTGCTCCAGGAATGATCGAACTGCTGAGATTTCTCGAACGTGACAACCTTTTTGAAAACATTGTGATTTCAGATTCTAATTCAGTATTCATTGACAGCATTTTGAAGGAATCTAAAATGCAGAAGGTTTTTTCTGCAGTGTACACAAACCCTGCTTGGTTTGAGTCCAATGGGCGTCTTTGTCTGGACTTCTATCACAAGCAGGACTGGTGTGAACTTAGCACAGTAAATCTCTGCAAAGGGCACATTCTGGAGGAACATATAAAAGTCCAGAAAAGTAAGAATTGTACATTTGATATCATTGTTTATATTGGAGATGGGAGGAATGACCTATGTCCAGCACTGAGATTATCAGAAAATGATCTAGTTTTTATCCGGAAAGATCATGCATTGGACAAACTTCTAAAGGTGAATAAAACAAGAAAGTCTGAAATCAAGGCTAAAGTTGTGGTGTATGAGACTGGGCTGGAAATCATGAGTGAACTTCAGTCTCTGATGAAAAACACACAAGCAGTGAACAGTCTAGAGGTCTCTAACACCAGCTAATTTACTCAGGGTACTTCTATTTTAGCAATACATGTCATTTATGATACAAGATGTGTGTTTTGGGGCACTCCATCTACTCCTTACTACCATGGACCGTGGTATGACTTTTCCTTCTTGGAGAAAAGTAAGGAGTGGAATAGGCAGGGCTTGCATGTGTGAGTAATTTCAACATTCCAGATGGTCCATCAGTTCATTTCTGCTCCCATACCTTCGGAGAAGTGAAAACTGATAATCTGTTAGTAACTGATCTCCTATGAATGAGCTGAAGTCATGTGAAGAACAACCAGCTTTCAGCATAATAGGCAGCTCCAATAATAGAGCCATGATAAACTACATTGTACTGGACAGGGTAGGGAAGTTGTCAGCAGGCATCACATTTGTGCCAAGAGGCGAGATAAAGCCATGACAATGGTGATACTGTAATAGTCCATGTATTTATGAAGAACTCTTTTGTGATGAAGTAAAAATTTTATGGTAAATTATCATTTCGTTGGTTTATTTCCTGCATAATGTCCCAGTTTGGTGGAGTCTTACTGTTAGTTCATGTTGTAACCTGGAGGTAAACACCTGTGATCCACATACCGGCATAGTGTAATCAACAATTCATGCATGATGATGTTCAATATGAATGACAATAAGTTTTTTGTCATGATTCATGTGACAAGTCTAGAAGAACAGGTGTTTTATTCAAATGAGTCCCGAATGAAAAACAGTTGCCACCTCCACCGAGAATCATGATCAGTCCTCCATCAGTTGTTACAGGTGTACTCCAATGATTGTGTAGCATCAGGCAGGGAACATTTGTGTGTGGGGACGGAGTCTGAAAAGGAGAATTGTAACAAAATATAAACTTTAGGTCAAAGAAACAAGCTCCACCAAGGTCCCATCTTGCCCTGACAAGCATTCCAATTACAACTAGTCCACCCCACCCCGCCAGGGAGAAGTGACTGTAGGCCTTGATTTGTCAAGATGCTGAGATCCAAGCAAAACCTAAGCTGTCGGTATCTTGTTAGAATAGGAGTTGAAGACAAAACGAAATTTCCTCACAAGATCTAGGCAATACTTACCGGCATGGCATAATCCTCTACCAGCCCATTTAACAGATCTATGGATGTCAGTGCAATAGGTGGATGAGTCGACGGAGCGATTCCACCAACCAGCCACAACTTGTTGCCCGCTACATGAGAAGTGTGGGAATACCTACAAAAGAATGGTTTCATTGAACTGTGCAGAGTACTTTTCAATCAGGCACAACTTTCATTCAGTGGAACAACTATTACAGATCTGTAGTGGAGGCACAGTCACAGACATGACAACTTGTTAGTCTAACTTTACAGTATTATTTAGATACCTCTTTTCTTGTCCTTTGTCTCTTACCTTGGGATCAAAGTATTCCGACAGTTCATTTCACTCCAAGTCATGGTATCTACGTTCAGAATATGCACCAAGTTGAGAGGTTGAAGGTCAAGGCCGAGACCACCGGAGATAATGAGGGAATTGTTCCAGGTGGCAGCACTGTGAGAGTGGCGTGGAGACGGTGGGCTGCCTTCAACATCCAGCTGAAAAAGATTTTCAGTATCACTCATTGATAAGCGACCCAATGTGTGAAAAATGGCCTGACAGTGCCAGTATCACAGTCTTGTGACAAGAATGACAATCTTCTCTTCTCCTCGCTCTCCACATCTATATAATATTCCTGTTCCCTTACCTTTCGCCACCTAAGAGTTTCAACATCCAAAATGAATGCATCGCCAAGGACTAGATTTGAAGTACTACGGCCACCAAACAGAATGACTTTCTCTTGACCTACAGGAAAAGACATGACTTGTTATGTACAGGTGTTTAGATAATAACATACTATGAAGCTTCTTCAGACTGTATACTGGTACCATAATATTGACTCAAAGTACACACTGTACTTCACACGAAGCCTCTTACCCCATCTCTCTCAAGACCTTTCTGGGGAACGCAGGGAAAAAGAGGAAAAGGGAGAATGAAAAAGAAACTGGGAAGGCACAACATGTGTCCATTTTCCCAATCCTTCAGAAGGCCCCCATCCCATCCTTTAGAAGATGATATTAACTTGCCGTCAATTTCAACACGTGTTGCAGTATGGCGCCACCTAGGCGAGGGAACATCACCAGTCACATGGAGATTCTCACACTTCAAACACACTGTCCTACTACCGACACCGGGAAAGTCAGCTGAGCAGAGCTTGCTAGGACCATTTATATCAACTGGAGCACACCTTCCACTGCTGCTCTCCATTAAATCACAATGTTCGACATTACAGTTATCCATTACGAACTCTGAATTCAACTGGTTATCTAAATTTGATGATTTCACAGCACCAGCAGTTCTCGGCAGTTGAGAATTCTTCTCCAAGTCATTCTCAGATTTAGCACTCTCCGTTCTGTCTGCAGGGGTCGTGGTGTTGTCAGGTGGACTGGTCTGAAATGTAACCTTCAAGAGGAGTCCTGTCTCTCGAGCCCTCGTAGGTGAAGTCCTTCCTCCCAAGATGAGAACAGTGTCCTTTTTTATTAGGGTAGCAGAATGAAATAGCCTCTCGTCTGAAAGAGTGAAAACACAAATAGACAACTGGTAAATGAAAAGGCTTTGCAGGTCAGGGTAAGTTGCCATGACTGAAGGTAATAGCAACAGCAGTAGACAACTCGGGGCAGTTGTTTGAGTCACCACTGAAGGAACCCAACAATGGTGAACTGATCATAGAGCCTTCTGGCACAGGAGAAAACTCTTAACTTGGAACAGCAACTAATATGAGGGGCCGCTAGAAAATGGTCCTTCTATCCTTACCAATTAGTTCAGAAGTGCTATCTGTCACAACCTCCACCTGCCTCCCACTTCTTATGTCAACAGCTGCGACTTCTCTTTGTCTTCTGTGTTTCCCATCAGACGAACCGAATCCACCTGTCACCATGGCAACGCCGTCAACAACTGTACAAGTGTGGCCAATTCTTTGGAGACAGAGACCGTCACTAGGGATTCTGATCGAGAGATTTCTTCCTGGAGACTTTACAGACTGAGAGGTAGCATTCGAGTCAGCTGAAAGAGAAAGATTGGACCATCTGAACCCATCCAATAGAACAAACTCCACCTCTCCAAGAAAATCGGTAAATCAGCTGTCTAAAGAGCTAATAATCAACCAAGTTAAGAGTTCACAGCTTCCGGCTCAATGCATGTACTGCACCTAAAATAACCGGCACACACCTGTTGTGTATATTCCTTTACAATCTCCTTTCTCTGCTGTCAGTACGATGTAATGTGCACATTTAAGATGCCACTCTTCAAATTCATCGAATGGTTCAATTCCATCGACTCGGTCTTTCTCCTCCTGTGGTAAGCTGTTGTAAAATGTGTTCATGTCGGAGGTACAGCATTGCTCCCAGCCCTAAACAAACACATATATATAATACTTTTGAAAATGTCGTAAAGACAGAAAACTCAATGCATGTACTGCACCTAAAATAACCGGCACACACCTGTTGTGTATATTCCTTTACAATCTCCTTTCTCTGCTGTCAGTACGATGTAATGTGCACATTTAAGATGCCACTCTTCAAATTCATCGAATGGTTCTATTCCATCAACTCGGTCTTTCTCCTCCTGTGGTAAGCTGTTGTGAAATGTGTTCATGTCGGAGGTACAGCATTGCTCCCAGCCCTAAACAAACACATATATATAATACTTTTGAAAATGTCGTAAAGACAGAAAACCGGTTTAAGGAATACATCATTAGAACTTCAGCCAATGTTTATTTTATTTTCTTATAATATATAATATACAAACACATTAGAGATGAAGGTATGTTCAGTCAGATGGAAGAACAAACTCTCCTCATACCTTAGTAGGATCAGGAACCAGCTGTCAAGGACCTCAAATGTGAAAAGGGCTGGAACTGTTGAAACTCACCAAAGAAAGGTAGCGTTTTTCTTGAGCGATTATGGTTGGATACAAGTTGATCCCACGGAGAGGGGACCCGATTTTCTTGAAGTGGGCACACCTGAAAGAAAGGTGTGAGACAGTTCGTACAGTAATCATATCCATTCCTTTGACAAAAATAGTTTGAGAACTACTTTATAGGACAGCCACCTACTTGGCAGTCTCCTCTCACAGGCTACCAAGGATTTTAGAGGATTAGAACAACATTTCTGAATTACCGGTAATCGTCTTCCAGATAGGCAAAGACACTCACATGATATGGCCAAAAGCGTCATCTGGTTTTATCTGCTCATAAGTGATGAAGACGGCATTGTCAAAGTAGTCGCTACACCACTGGATCAGCTTAGAGGAGCTGAAGAAGGGATAATCATCAATTGGCAATAGAAATCATTGTCTTTGCATCAAACCTTCAAAACATACACAGTCATATCAACAAACACATGACCGACCGGCAAAAAGACAGAGAAACGACCCCAACTTTTCAATCTTAACTATAACACACACTATCGAATCCATGAAAATGTGAACCAACTTACTTCTTAGTGGACATGTATGTGATAACACACTCGGAAAGCAATGCAGTTGGTTGTGCTGTGTCGACGTCACAAGCTTTCATGCAGGCCTGTAGGGTCTGGAGGTCTGTCAGATCGACTCCTAGGAGTTTATAATCTGGGGAATTTATCACTGGAAAGAAATGAGGTAGATATAGTTTACTGCTGAGATTGGAAGACGTCCCTTTTAGGATTGTATCAGATGTTCAGTGTGAACCTGATATGACTCAACTCACCTATTTGAGGAGATATTGGTGAAGTCTCACAATCTTCCAGAAGATCCCTCAGCTTCTCCTGATTGTTAATGGACTCTGCCTTCCTCCTGACTACATCTGGAAAGTCAATCTTGGAAAAAAGTGAAAATTAGGATTGTGCACAGCCATGTCTCCTGAGAACCCTGAGGAATCTCTGGCGGCATTCTGTGCTCTCTACTTTTGAAGTTATTGATGAGATTCCAGGTTTTATTCAATCTTCATGTGCAACCATCACAAATTCAAGCACAAAATAGAAGATAGGCTTACTTCAACAAATACACAGTTCTCCAGAAGTCCCTCGCTTTTCAACCTGAAATAAGCCGTGTCAAATCCAGCTCCTAGCGACAGGATCTGTTTCTTCTCACCACCAGTAGCGGGCTGGTGGAGAAACTTCGACAGCATGTGATTGATGACCTTGGCCCGGATGTAATACCCCCTAAAACAGTGTGAACACATTATTTTGTAATTCATGACGTACGACATGGATATCAACACTGGCAGTCATTTCAGAAATATGACCATTGATAGGCTTGTGATTTAGGGCTTACATGAGGTACTGATAACCTCAAGACAATCATTGCCATCAATCATCACATGGAAGAAGTAATTAATTCATAAACTTCTTGAGTTCTAACCACCTGTTAATAAGTGGAGCCCGTCTTAGTTTCTTCGCAACGACATACTGCAGAAATTCATCCTCAAAGTAGCCGAGACTGGCCATGGAATGCTTGCTGACTATGCTGTTATCATTCGTCCCTTGGACCTTAAAAGAAAACACAAAATCAGGAGTGCAATTTCGAGGGAGGGCCTGCAATTCTAGATAGTAGCACTAGTACTAGCAGCAACAGGTTCATTTTTTGTATCAACAAATGCGCCACTGTCTCCTCGCTCTAAATATATTCAATCACGGTGCTGTGCAACTTTTTTATCACCATGAATCCGGCATTATGAATGTTGAATGTATTCTACATGTACATACATGCTGGTGAGCGTGTCCCTGGCTGTAGTAGTAGCCAAGCCCAAGAGCATGCATGCCTACACTAATAGAGTCACATGCACTACACACATAGATATACAGTAGGCCTACAGATGCAGTTTGCAGATGCTGCTTGTTGTGATGCGGCTCTAGTCTATCTAGATAGAGGCCTAATTTTGACTTACTGCAGCGTCACTCCTGCTTTTAGCCGACTTCGAATGTTTCTTCGACATATTACCGGCTTAAATGCACGACCATTCACTGAACAAAACCTGAATCATGTGTTAGAAAAACTGATTTTTTTCGAGAAAACTGTATAAGCGATCGTCAACTCCATGGGCGCCGCCATCTTGACTGTCACGTGACTTTGTCACATGACCATCTTCGCCACGTAGCCTGGTTCCGCTGGCCACCGTTTAGATGGCGCTGTGTAACCGGAGCGCCATCTAGACGGTGGTGAGCGAAACCAGGCGACGCTTGAATGTTAAAGAGGAACTGCCCTATATTGGCTCCCGTCTTTGCCGCTCTCACAGTCCCGCACCGCTGCTGTCTGTTGTTGTGACCAAGCTGGCGCCACACTGTCAATTAGCTATCTACGTTGAAAATACAGGTGACCCCCCCCATCGTAATTGGAAGACGTGCAGAAAGCAACAACACAGCGCTGGCCCCACCCTGTTCTGTCGCCACCTTCACTGAAGGACCGGGGCCGACCGCACAGCAAGTCCCATGAGTGCTTTCGGTGTCTATCGGCGGTTTAGTTGGGACAATGCGTTATAACTAACTGCCGATAGGCGCCGGCATTTCGATTATTGCTCAGCTCTAGTGAGAAATCTCGTTACGCGGGGAGGACGTGCGTCGAGGTTGCCCTTTCCTGAAGGTGGTGACTGAAGAAGGGCGAGAATTCGGACTTGGAATAGAAACAGAATTGAGTCCAAATCAAGATGTCGCCAGTTTCGAAGACGTGCAGAAATACCGGTATATTCGATTTTCCGCTGAATTGTCGACGCAGATCGACAATCAGGGTGGCGCCAGCTAGTCTTTCACTTATCTGGAGGCAAACCAAAATAGGTCTCTGATTGTGATTGGTCACGAGATCCGAATCTGCATATCCCCCAGACAAGTGCGCACGCACGAATCTCCCAAGAAATCCAAGATGAGATGGCGGGGCCCGTCTTCGAAACGAGTAGGGACCATATTTCTCCACTGTCAACAGAAATGGAACTAGAGCAGGAAAGACCATTCAAAAGGAAATCAAAAACCACTTGAAGATATCAAAGTTTATTCACGAACGGTAGACTGTGTGACTGTACAGCCAGGAGCATAGTTGAGGTATGATGACGAAGTGCGCCATCTACAGGCAGTTCAGCACAGTATTCTTCAGTATTTGGAGCCCGTCAGTTGTTGATGGCGAGACCAGTGCTGTCGGCCTGCGCGTGACGAAAATGATGGTTTTTATGTATTCATGGTCATCAATTTCGATACATTCTATTTACATGTAGGCCTACAAAAACATTCAAAATGTTGTCCAATCCTGCACTGCGCCACTTGTGTGGGCCACCAAGCCCGAAAATGGAGGGTGTTCTCGTGACGTCAACATTTGGTAGACCAGATGGTGGCCAAAAAAACTAGGCTTTTGCGGTCAACTCAGGGGGTGTCGTCAACTAAACATTGTTTTTACTACCTAGTGTGCCCTGCTAGTGTGTTGTTGTAGACGCTGGCAGAATGGCCCCCTCCTGCCTCACGGTCACGATTTTTTCGAGACGCCAGCTGGACGGGGTATTCTACTAGGAGCTATCTGAGCTTTCTCAGAGTTCAGAATATATTCTTCCCGACCCAGTGGTTTCATGTGGGTAAATCGACTCCCCTTTTGCCCCGGCCGCGCATACGGTCCGCGCAGACCGGAAACAGTTTCATCGTCTGCTTCGTTACCGGAAGACTCGGCCTCCGTGACGTCACTGGCGACAGACGACGGACGGAAGCGGTCATCAAAGTCATAATCTTTGTACAAGACTTTCAGTCTCTGTTGCACCGCCGCGTGCGTTCGTTTATCCGAACGTTCGGATAGCTGAGCATCTTGGGTGAGGAAGAAGGAATCACCAACTGTCGAGGACCTGTCGTCTGACCCCGGTTGAGAAGCACCGTCACTGGGCGGCGTCTCATCGGTCGCAGCAGTCGAAACGTCCGTCGGCGTCCGCACAAACTTAGTCATAATTTCCTTCATTTTCTCTCTGTTTGTCTTCATTAGGACTAAAGTCTTTTCAAATTTACGTTTCTCTACCTTCTTCTCGCCGACTGATTTTCGTAAACCCGCTATCTTATCCTGTAAGCTGTCCGTGAAGCGCATGAAACTAGGCCTAACCTCCATCTCAACATTATAGTCACCCTTGAGAATATCTAAATGATACTCCAAGAGTTTACATTCCTCATGTTGTTCTACCATTCTCTCCTCAACACTTCTCAGATCCATGGCTATTTTATTATACTTGACAGTCCCCTGGACAGTGTTCTCTAACGCTTCCTTCAGCTGCTCCCTCTCATTAACCACCTCCTTGTATCTTTTCTCCGCCTGCTCTTTTCTCATTTCCAACTTCTCCGTCTCGCTGTTCAGATCAACAGCTCGCTTTTCGCGCTTGCGCAGTTTCCGCAGATCGTTTTCATAAACAATAACCTGTTGTTCCTCCCGAACGATATCCTCACCCAACCTCGATACCTTGTTCATAATCTCGGTCACACGGGTTTCAAAATCCCGTTCCCGATCCGCGGGTGTTTCGGGATTCGGCTCCTTGTAAACCTTCACCGCGTGGTCCCACCAAACCTTCGCGAGAGTCACCGACTTGAAACACTTCGTGAAAATATCCGGAATTAACCGAAGCACCAATTCGAATTTCGCAGCGTCTTTATATCGCGAGATCTCGTGGTAACTATCGGGATCGAAGAAGGCTATATTTAGATCATCCTCCGTCAAAATCGCCTCCCAACTTCGGTTCACTTCGTAAAGTTCGTGAACACTCCGAATAAGTTCTTCTTTCTCCTTCTGTTTTTCCGGCGGTAGATTCTCATCCATGTGACTACTTCCGCCGCTTATGTCATGAATAATGGAATTGATATTAAATCTCGTCCTAGGCGTCGATTTAGCTGTCTGGTCATGTTTCTGCCTCGTCCCCGTCGTCGGCGACTTGTCTTCGTCGCTGAACTGCGACGAGTGACCACTGTCGCTGTCCTGGTCACGTGGTGTGTCGTCTGCCTGGTTCACGGCTGCCCCGTGGACACTGATATCCAACGGATCATAAAAATATTCGTATAACACACAATAAATCCTCTCATCGAAGTAAGCTTTCAAGTTTTTCAAATACTGTAGATCCTTGAAAAATGTCTCAAAGAACTTCATAATCACCGCTTCTTCCTCCTTTTGTATACCTTTCCGCTTCCGACCATTGATGGTGGCGTGTAGTTCCCGGAGCTGCCGTATGGAGGTGATGTAACCCTTGTCCCCAGCCTGGTCCAACTGGATCTTGTTGCCACGGAGGTAAGGGACGCCATTGCTGACCATGTACAACATCTCGTACAGTTTGTCTCGCGAGAATTTGGAGTTGGCGTGTTCAGTGAGTTTTTCGAAGGCGGCGATTTGTTTTTGTAGGTTTGTCGTCTGTTTGATTTTCGGCGCTCCCTCCATCTCGTCCGGATGCGTCTGGAAAGACAAGAAAACAGGAATAAATTGGACGGACAACAGAGAATGCATAGACGTTTTGGAAAGTCAGGATGTCAGAAAGCTGTGGAGTTCATGGTGGCCCTCGTTCTGAAAAGTGAGAATCGTTGGTGGATTCCATCTGCCGCCGCCATCTTTTCTATTCTGTTGAAAGTATCAAAAATGAACTCGGATGAATAGAAGATGATATAATTAGACACAATGAAAGAAAAATGGCAGTTATATCAAAAGATATTAAGCCTTCGGAGAAATCTTGGCAAACAATATTGAAGCTTATCCCCGTTGTTGCCGTGCGGCGTGTTTTTTATTTTCATATTCATGCGTTGCTCGCGGCCTCGGGCAGACGAACGCACTCAGGCAAGCAAGATGTACATAAAATATGCTCTAGATTTTGATATTAGCCCGGATTTTAATAAGTGTTAGGAATACATGTTTATGATATGAAATACATGTTGTGAATTTGGTGTAATGCTACTGGGACGATGCGCAGCCGATATATCATTTCAAACTTTTCAAAATATCATCCTCGGACTGCGCAATATGTTTTACTCCCGTTTTTATAAAGATATGAAGAGACAAACTTGCCCAAAACAGACGGAAATCGGGATCATTCAGAATTTTCTTTGGAATGTATATCCGCCGGCGCGCCCTCTTTCGGTGTCGTCTGCCACGTTTTGGAGCAGCAGCATTTCCTGTTTCCAGTCTGTCAGCATCCATGTTTGTTTCCTGATTAAGAACAGATGCTGCGGTCAAGGTCAATGTTGATGAAGCTAGGGCGCGACGGAATCTTTCACTTGTAATACTTTGTTGGGTAGGCCGACTTGTACGCGGAGACAGAGGTTCACAAGTCATATAATCAGTCCAGCAACCATCACAGAAATGAAACGAAGTCCTCGCAAGTGTTTTGCCAGTCAACGCCAGCCATATCCAAGGAAACAGTCCCGCAGTTACGAAATCTTGGTCGCTAAGAGGCCAAAATTTGGTCCAATCATCAACGAATCGAATTCGGCTCCTTCCCCCTCGACGGCAAGGCGGTAAATCTCAGACGTGGCAGTCTCTAATGTGTATCCTCCCGAAATAAAACGTCCGAATACCAGAACAAGATCAAATATACAAGAAAATATCCTTCATAGAAATTTTAAGAAGATTTTCAGCCAGAATGCACAACCTGTATGACAAGATAGGTGTTGTACACTTGAATCCACAATCAGAAATGTCTTCGGCTAAATCGATCCGCGTCCCTATCCATTCATACATCGTTAAGTCTAAGCCTCGCGCCACAGGCAAACAGGCAAATGTAAAAATTTATATTCCGAGACAATATGAGTGTCTCTTTCTCTTAGACAAGTAAATCCTGCTCGTTTTTTATGATTTCAGGGAAACAAGCGTAGAAAGTGTGTCATTTTGACGAAGAGAAAAGCTACGGTGATGGTTAGATCAAGATACACCACGAAGATCTCTCTTGAGAGTTGTCACTTAATGCTGACGTGGAGATGAACCACCGTCTACTGTCGCGTCAACAACAAAATCTCCAGCACAGCACAGAGTTTTTCCCCAATCACCAATCAAAATGCAGCCAGTATTCTGCTCATTGTATGCCCAAGAGCACTAATAGTAATGTTACCCATGTTATCATATATTCATAACTAGGCCTAGGTGTTGTTCGTCGACAACACTCACCAAGTGATCAATAAAATATAATTATAACTATTTGTCGTCATAATATAATGTCCTAAGGAAAAAAAGATGTAAGTGCAGTCACATTACTAATGTAAACCTTTTAAGTTCACTGCGTTTTAAAGGCAGGTTTCAACCACCATGCTACTTAAAATTTGGGAATCGCGATGTCCTGCTGTGTACTGATGTATTGCCATTCGGGACACCACGGAGTTCATCCAATTTAGGTATCCAAAAAGAATGAATACACAACACGTCATTGAAAATGAAATATGTGTCTTCGTCACTGAACGTTGCGCAAAACGTCATCGAATGGTAGCACATCGTCACCAAAACTTGCGTACATCGTCATCAAAACTTCATACATCGTCATTGAAATAATGACTATGAAATAGAAATCGAGTTTCTAAGGTGAAAGACATTGCTTCCTACCAGAATCGAACCCACAGACCCTCGCATAAGGCATCAATCGCCAGCACTAGGGGCAGCACGCCTTAAACCACTAGGCCAAATCCCCATCATCATTGAAATAATGGTGTGCATCACTGCAAATATCGGTATCCTATTTAATAAGACAGCGGAAAACGATGTGGTCTTCGCTCACACGTAGTACCCTGTTGAATTCGTAGTAGAGTTGGCAACTGATCCAGCCTGTACTGAGAGAAGCTTATGGGCCGTATTTTAGAACGTTCCTTAACTTTAAGGTCCACCTTAAATCTATTGTTCTCGATGGTTTTACAACAGACTTAAGGTCGACCTTAACATTAAGGAACGTTCTAAAATACGACCCTATGTTTGTGTCCCGCGTTCGTCTACGGAGTGTATTGCACGGACAAACCAAGCGATGATGTCCTTCAATCGCAGGTCTTGCTTGAACAGCTGAAACAACTCACTATCGCCAATTCCTATCGAAAGCGTGTATGAAAACCATTAAGGGAGCCCCATAACGATCCAATATGAACAAACTGATAATGTTCCGCCGTGGTGAAGTCAATATCCTAAGTGCACCTCTCGGTGCAAGACCTGGAGACGGTACAATCTCGTTGAGAGTGATTGAGTCCTTCGACAGTGAGTGCTTGGAGAAAAGCAGTAGTCACGTTTCTTGGAGAGAAGCAGCGAATGTGGACAAGCGTCCGTGCTCAAGATGATGTCTAACGTTCACGTACGCACACCGAACTCGATGGAGGTGACGTTCGTAAAGGAAAGCTTCCAGCGCTCCGGTAATGACCGTGGTAAGCAACAGGTTAGGCGAGTTGCTGCGTTGGTGGGACACAAAGTGTATCAATTATTAATACACGAATTGTGACTTTCCTAATGGTCGTTACGTGACGAACAAAAGCTATGAAGGAAGGTCGAAAATGGTAAAACACACACTTGAGATATTGAACGAACTTTGTTTCAGGTTGTTAGCATGGTGGAGTTGGTCTCAGGCTAACGTGGTTGTAAAAACTTGGATGTGGAAGTTGACAAGAGAATGTGCATTTTGTGTACTGGACAGTGCAGTGTGGTAGTTGAGAGGTAGTTTGCACTGGGTGTACCAAAATACATAAAACAGAACGAAACCATTTTGAAAGACACAATGTATGAGATGGACGCAGGAAGCACAAGCAAAGATTGGACTGCCACCTGGAGTAACCCACCAGAAATATCGATTCGATGGCAAAACTGTTGAGGATTACCAACACCATAAGCTCCTTTCATAGGACGTACCATGCACACAGAATCTACCGCAGCGTCGGTGGGACAAAAACTCTATCGCAGCGCCGGTGGGACGGCAACTTAATTCCACCGCAGCGGCGGTGGGACAAAAAACTCTACCGCAGCGCCAGTGGGGCGGCAACCTCCGGACCGCAGCGCCGGTAGGGCGGCAACTTCAACCGCTGTGTCGGTGGGACGAAACGTCTACCGCAACGCCTGTGAACCGATGTCTACCTCAGCACCATTGTGAATAATGTTCGGTAACCAAGGTCAAAGTGAAATGTATACCTGATTTCGCCTGTGTCTGCGGCCAGCCACTTTCCTTCGTGTGTCCCCTTTCCTGATGAAGGTCACGCCACGCTGAATTGGTGACGGTGTCCTTGGCAACCGTAATCTTTGTTGGCGACCTTGACCTCTAAAACTGTGACCTCTCGGAGAGTGACCTTGACTTCCAGGAGTCCGATGCGCCGTTGTGACCCGATCGAACGGGACACGTTGCGGTACTCTGACATCCATCATGTTTTAGAAGCACTGTAGGTCAATGGTATTCATATACGAATTTCCTGGGTACTGCATGTTGTCAACGACCACGCACATCCGTCCGTCAGTAATTCCTCCAAGGTCAAAACAAGATTGCAATGTATAAGCACATTAATCCATGCCACCATGCATTTCTCTCCGTTCTCCACTGCAGTAAAATTTTCAGCAGGTAGCCTATGATCCTTCTGTTGACGGGCCAACACTCCAATGACGTAGTTCAGAACTAATTAGTAATTTAGTCATTCTACTTTGTTCTGTTGCCCTCGAAAGGTACATTATGAATTCTAAAACTCGTAATTGGATAGCAGTCGAATAGCTAATTCACTTTGCATCAGAAAGCATACCATAGGGTGAATTCTGAAACAGTGCTATAAATGGGAGTCTGGCAGTCATGTCGTTTGGAGTATAGCATGTAGGCCCTCTCTGTAAAACACTCTATTGGCCGTACCATTTGGACACGTGGACCAATCCAGCTGCCCACTTTAAGCAAAATGGGGCATTGAACTGCCTGATTAGCCTACGCACGGGGGGGGGGGACACGTCCAATACGTCACTCCAACGTCAGTGTAACTCGCGGAGAGATGAAGCAGAACTCAATATCCAGTCAGTGGCGAATCATGCAAAGGCTCTTCACGTCATGACGTGGAGAAAATCTATCCAGAGAAGACACCAGTCAACAAAACTAACAATACGCCCTCTGTGGCCGCAATTCGGAAGCAAATTTGAGGGAATGATGCAATGTGGTCTGATATCCTGCTTCAAGTCCGCGATGAATTACAACAAACAAAACTGCACGAATATCCAAGATAGCTCAAGAATGATTAGATCATCCGCTGCAAATTTGAGGGAAAGAAGGACAAGTATAATGTGGTCCGACATCCCGCTTGAAGTCGGCGATGATTACGACAAACACCGTTCAAAACTGCACGAACATCCAAAATAACTGAAGAATGACCGCTGTAAAAGTGATGCCGACTGTACACCAGAGTCAGTCGCACTGAGATCGAATTGTGTGCATATCCGGTCCGATTGATTTGATACATTCTGTTTACACATTATGTTTGAGGCCAATTGGAATATTATTTCCTGCCATCCTTCCTCACCACACGCAGGTGGTTGTCATGGTACGCTACAACTGGTTATTACTTTATTAACAACAAACACCATCCTGGACTAATTAATCCACGAGATGGAAACAGGCCGATGGCGGACCTGGTCGATTCGATTGGGGATACGGGGATGGCGGACCTGGTCGACTCGATTGGGGATACGGGGATGGCGGACCTGGTCGACTCGATTGGGGATACGGGGATGGCGGACCTGGTCGCCGACTCGATTGGGGATACGGGGATGGCGGACCTGGTCGATTCGGGGAGGAGGTGGGCGAATAAGCCCCAAGAGGAGAAAGGTCCAGGTGCTGAATCAAGTGGAATGAATCTTATAGGAGCAGTTGTCTCATTTGCGCAAGTTTGTTGGTGGAGATATCATGAACATTGCGACAAATAAAGGCACCTCCTCCACGTGAGCGTTTCTCCTGCCATTTGGCTCTTATAGGGCCTACAGGCGCGGATCCAGAGGGGGGCCGAGGGGGCTGCGGCCCCCGTATTTTTGGAAGACCAACAAAAAATGGGTCAATAACTCCAAAAAAATGAGCAAATACTTTAGTAGATGAGGAAACCATGCCCCCAGATGCTTGGAAATCGTCTCTAAGCGCATCTAGAATTCAAAATCTGGGGCGGGGGAGCCCCCTCGTGGCTTCGTGCCTTCGGCGCTCGCCTTGTGACTCCGTCGGCCTGGGGNACGGTGTCCCCCCCCCCCCCCCCCCATTCCAAAATCCTGGGTCCGCCCCTGTTATAGACCTACGGTTGTAGGGCAACTCGCGAGTTAAACGCTCTCCGTCCATTGTGTCCACACAGGTTTCGCAAGACTGCTGTTGCATTTGTGTTGAGACTGCTTTGCACAGACCTGTGTCCGCGCGCGGCGCATCACACAAAAATATGTTAGTTTCTAAATACGCCAGCCGCATCACCACTTCAACTGGGTGATCACGTGATCTACTCCGCCACGAAAGTAGATCCTAGGAAAATAGCGATATGAGGCTTATTTCGTGCAGACTTTGCAAATAATNACTTGACAACACAGATTGAGGCGATTCATCTCGCTAATTTTCACGGTTCGAGTGATCTGGGCGCAGCCATTATTCCTCCTGCAGCCTACGTCACCAACTTTTGAGATCCATGACGCATTGGTAGTGACTAGCCAATCAGCGAAGCTCCTCTTATTTTGAATTTTCGGAATAAGAAAATTCAATGGGAATTTCGTCCCGTGCCAGACCCTCGGTCTGGCGACCTCGGAGTATGACCGAGGGGCTGGTTGCGCGAGACTAGTAGTCCTAAAGTTTCCCATGATGCCTTGAGTGCGCGGTGACAGATCGGTGCGAGGTACGATGCGCCATCTGTCGTGACAATGGCTCTCCGTCACGCTGAAAGTCTCAACGCCCGAGTTGGCGGACACATCCAAATCGCACACTGACTGTCTCGGCCAACTGCTCCGTCCCATCACCTCGCTTGATCGTCGAAGTTGAGAACTCAACCAGGACCGATGTGGACGTTCTATATAGTGCCAAAGGCCGTTCATCGCAATTTGCTTCATAGCGGTGCAATCCAAAATTTGAATTTCCCGCGCCGCACGTCCATGCCGTGGGCCTCCGCGGGGAAACCCCATAGCCTCGCTTTCACTTTCATTCTGCCTTGCACATGTTGCAAATGGCGGCGGAGTGAGATTTTTCTTCTGCCCGCTTTCCTAAAATTTGCTTTTCGTGGTTCATTTTCAAGCTGTAGAACCGCTTGGCATATTTATTCATTATGTATAGACCCTCTACGAGCCTTTCTTGTTGAACTTAAGCGTGCATTTTGCTCTGCAGGAAGAATTTTGTGTGCGTCTCCTTACAGTCACCCAGCGTCCCACTCACTCCCACACACGTGCACACACACACACATAGGCCTACACACACGTTCGGCACGTGCATTCCCGCGTGCATTTTACATATCTAGGGTAGGTGATCTGGTTAGGTGCCTATTGACAGGATTATAACAGGTACGTAGGCCTATAGGCCTAGCCCGAACACTTGGCATGAGACGTCGGGATGTTCCTTGTTTCCCTCTCTCATGATCTCATCTCATGTCTCTCTGCTCTGGCATGGGCGGGTGCTGCGTCAGATCAGAACAGAAGTGTCAAATGTGAGTATGTGCATCATGCATGGCGTGTTGAGAGGTAGGCCTAAGACTCGAGAGCTCCTGTTGCTGATGGGCATGTCATGACATGAATTTTGGGGTTTGGCGAACTGTAGGCCTACTTTAGGCCTAGCATGTAGGCTAAATCTGTACCGTTGCCCACGCACTGTAGGCCTACGACCTACGTTGCCTGCTTGATACATGTAGGCCTACCATTGCCTGCTCATGCCTTCTTGTATCCCTATTGAATACTATTGGCTAGGCCAACTTGTGTATTGTCAGTCAGTATGTTATTTCAAGTCGATTGTTTCTGATGCTGTGCTGTTCTGTCTTCCGTTGTCGTCCGCTTAATATTTGCACGTTATCCTGCTTAAACTTTCTTTTTCTTTTTGTTTCAGGTTTTGATTTGATTAACATTTGTGTGATTTCTTTTAACAAGTGCAAGACGAAGTACATGCTATGTCGACATTGGGCTGGATTGGGTTCAGGTCGTCTTCGGAATCTACGAAACCACCGAATATGAAGCAAAGATGACGTCATATCAGCGCACCATCACTTCTCCTTTTCTTCCTGAGTGCTGCACGATTTGATAATGGAAATAAATTTGCGTTGCTATTTTACCATAGGCCTAACTGCTAATGCAAACTTGACAATAACAGTTAACAATCACATTTTTATCGGTGTAATATCTGATTGTTTATCGCTGCATTTTTAAAAAAAATATGAAAGCGCAACAGTCTGGAAAATGGATTAAATCGGAGGTACAATAATCAATAAAATATTTCGAGCTGGTGCTTGACATGGGGAAAAACGGTTTCTGGATTGCACCAGACATCCTTGGCAACCGTTTTGATGACAAAGTGATGTCAACAGCGTCTTTTGTTAGTTACAACAGGTTCTCATCTATTTTTGTCTCTTTACAGGGTGTGTCAACACTGCAGCGGTCATGGAATGGACGTAAAGGTCTCCAGCGGAAAGCCACTACAGAGTCACAAGTGGATCGTCGCCAGAACTGCAACCATCTTGGATTGAAAATATGGAATAACGGAACGGAAAAACCTCCTTGCGGAAACCCTTCGCGGATTTACAAGACTATCGGAACACGAACATCAGTCGTCTAGTTTAGCACTCCTATGTACTACTACAAACCGATTAAATGCATTTACTATTCATCTTTTTGAAGTGTAGTTTTCAATGATCATGTAGTGATTTTGTCCGCAGGCAAATTTCATTTGTTATATTGCCGCAGGGTATGTCTGGTTCAAAAACATATCTTCGTGATTTGCGGAGGCCTCTGTTTGGCAACATTTGGTTCTGATCGATTCGTCATCATATTCATGTGTTTGATGTTTTTTTACCACTCATTTGAGACCAGAAATCTAGGAATGCGGACTTTTAGGGAGCTTTTAATTAAAAAGTTCCCTTGAACATGGAAGTATTATGAGGATAATACTACCATTATGAGAACGAGGTCTAGGGGCCTTCTCCCCGGTTAACCGCGCCAGGCACGACTGTTAGGAAGGGAATTTGCTATAGAGGCGTCACCTTTCGGAGAACGGCCACAACATGGGGAAAGCCCTCCTAAAAATAGTACGGTGACGCAGCCAAATCGGCGTAGTCGACGCCTACCTCCACAGCAAAGCCAATAGAATATTATTGACGACCGGAAGAAATCAATCTGGGCATGCGCAGGAGGCCTCTACTGTAAATTTATCACACTTCAAATGCATTTTTTGAAGTCATCAGATCGAACTTCAGATTACCAATAGGTTCAAATTGTTCTAAACATGTTTATCTATTGCAAGACGTTGACATTATCTTGATTTTGTAATACTCAACTGAGAAAAATGCAACCTTCGGCACTAAAATTCCGGCAGTTTAGCTCGGAAGCATGAGAGTTGATGCAATTTACTGAATTTACTGAATCTTGGAATAAGATCGCCGAACAATATTAACGTTATCATGGAGAAGGGAATTCCCGCTGCATATAAACATTGTGGTATGGCCGATAGCTGTCACAGGTTTCACCAAATCCTTTCGCCCAAAATACCTATGTTAACTTCTTTGTATTCAAACCATTGTTTGCCATATTTGGTAGGAACTAAATAGTTGTATTGTACGAACGTCTCGTTAAAACTGTGGTTTCCTTTTGTAGGCCTCGACCATGTCGACGTGCATGGCTTAATGTGTCAGGGAATTCCTATTATATTCCAAATAGGGCACCAACCAATCAAATTTCGTTCCGGACCTTTTCCACTACATGCATTGACTTCTAACAGTCGTGCAGGTGTGACATCTCTCAGCGTGTCAGCGTTTCCCCTTATTGTTTGGGGAAAACTGGCAGACAGATCGGCACGTTTCTCTGTGTGTCCCCTATTGACAGGTCGCAGCTTATTCCGTCAGACAATAGGAGGGGAACACTCACAGATGGGGAACTGTCGAAAACGTTACAAATTGACAAGCGATTTGGCTGACGTTGTCCTCGTGAGGGTTTTAAGGGGCAACGAAAACTGACAAAGCTCCCGAAAGACCTACCTTCCTTATTGAAGACAAGTCAAAACTTGCCAAGCTGAGGTTATCCAAACTGTATCTCACGCCAACAGCCGACATTTTGCCACTTTATCTGAATATTAATAGTTCAAAAATTTTGGTTTATCCTTGCTCAAGAATGATATCTGTTTTGACAATGTCCACTTACGGTCATCCGGTCATCAATATGGGTCCGTTTATTTCCTGGTTGGCGTCAGGTTGGTAGATATCATTCACGAATCTGACAATTGCTGAATGTACGGTGAATACTGGTATCCTGTTGTTCCTGTCCTGAGACGAATCCGATTTGGTTCTTGCGTCAGTAGGCCTACTGATGCCTCGAAGGTAGAGCGATCACATCATACTAAGTATTCAATTTCAATACCAGCGTTTGGTGTCCTAACCTTCAACCGTTTTCAGCACCAACAATACCAAAACAAAGATGGAACCAGTCTCTGTATAGATTCTAGGAACCGTCTCAATATGTTTTATCGTGATCGATTTCCAACTCTATCGATCAGCAAGTTATTTCCTATCAGAAATCGAACATTTAGTTAACGAACCATTAACCTTTAATGAGCAGTCCTGAAACCTTGTTGCTTCCCGAAATGGTTGTCCTTTGCAATGACCTCTGAGTAACATCAATCCTCGTTCGTCTGCTTGCTGTCTTCATAGCGTAGGTTCCTTCCTATGGAAATTCCATGTATTTTTTTAGCCCAATCCTGTGCTTGAATCACACTACGTAAATAGCATAGGCCTCTTTCATCTGACTTACGCCGTACTTTGTAGGATCAACAATGCCAGGTTTAGGCGAAACAAAACGGGCGCATGGGTCATGTCTTTAAGATTAAAACAAACATGTAAACTAGCGCTAGGCCTTTGTGTCTTTGTTGCGTGGGGCAACATGGGGTTACCCCCTGGTCAAATGAGACGCATTGACAATAGCCAATGGCAGTTTCGTCTCCGTGCGTCCGTTAGCATGCAACGTGACAAATTTACAGGAAAAGAGTTCTTGAACGGCTGACCAAGCGCAGACTGGTTTCAGTTCCAAGAACGAAAGCGCGGTGGTGCATGTGGTTGAGCGTCGGACAAGAAACGACAGTCACGTGTTCAAAGACACGAGACCGAGGGGTCACGGGTTCGCATGAGTCGCCGTACGGTACGTCGTATTGTCAACTGGTTTGAAAGGATCGAGTGATGCGCTGGAAAAGCTGCTCCTCAAATTCCCTAGAAAGGTTTCTGGAGATACTGGAGTACATGTATTAATCTTAAGCGCTTTCAGACTGAATTGTATTGTGTAAGCGCTTCCCGCCTCTCGCCCAACTCCGCGGCACCAAGACGTAGTATTTCGCCCTAACAACATGAACAGGCCACTAGATAAAATAGGGAGGTTTAGAAATCAAACGATAAACGTAGTAAAACTTTACGACATATTATTTTCCATACTTCACATTAACAAGATTTTATATTGCATTTTCGGTACAAAAATAACAACGTTGCCGTTGACGTTTACGTTTATCGTTTGATTTCTAAACCTCCC
>NMRB01000026.1:214766-254010 GCA_002633025.1 Notospermus geniculatus | reverse complement strand
ATGTAATACTGCATCGATACTCAGCATGTTCCTCGGATAACAAGACAAATACCTGCTCATAACTGGTTGTCATGGTGACGTACGCACGCGTTACGCGGCGACATCATCCAGTAATGGACCAAGTGATCTAATGCTTTTCGATTTCGTGCGTAGAGTGTACTCGTGTCGGAAAATGACACCATACATGCCATACGGAACTATTAAGGGACGGCTTTGTTGTGAAGGTTGTGGGCTGATTTTGATGTAGGCCTACAAAGCCACTGCCTCGATTTTATGAAAAAAATGAACACAATGGAAGATTTTATGACTAGACAGAAAAACTGAGCGTTTCAGACGTAGATGTCAAAATCTAAAAAAAACTTTCAAAATATTTGAGAATTTGCATTCAAACTAAGCAAATATGATAAAATATAGTCAGTATGTTTGCATACACTAGTTTTTGAAGAGCAATTGAGACATGTCACTTCATGTAACGCCTCACTTCAGGTGGAGTTAGAAATGTTTAGGAATTTCTTTCCCTTTGCCGCATGTATCATGTTGGCTATATTCTACATGTATATCTTGTCAAGCATTTGAAAAAGGCCTGTGCTAAAGATCTTCGCCATCACACAATACATAGGCCCATTACAAAACTCAACAACAGGCTATGGTATGATTGTATGTGATTGTGGAAAGTAAACCGCTGGGTCGAAATAGCAACAGGGTAAACAGTTCTGCTTCAATGCAAACTTGTGTTGTGTACATGTATTGGGGAAGAAGAACGAAGTAAAAAAAATAACTGTCTTAAGAAATATATCATATGTATGTGGAACCCCATTTATGTAAGAAATAGTGTTTTCAACCATGGCAGTCAATGATTCGTGACAATTTAGGACACGGTTCTTTTGTGATGTCTTGCTATTCCTGTTCATGTATTTGCTCACATAAGCCTTCCTGGGCCTTCCACCACAGGCACGCAAGTCATTTGAACTGTTGTGATGAGACCTGTCGATGTCATGCACCTGTGTTTCACTGTTTGTTCCGTTACCAAACATATGAATTTCTAATTGGCAGTGGTCAAGAACTGTGGCTTTTCCCCATGCCTCGTCAGACAAATACACTGTACTGTTACCGTAAATGGCCACAGTTGGAAACTGAGATTTTTTGTGTGTTTAGTCAGTTTGTTGAAAGAATTACGCATAAAAACAAAGGAGAAACTACAAGTACTGTAGCCCTAAAGTTAAAGTTTGAGTTTATAATTAGATATCAACAATGGTAGAGGTTATCATCCAACTTTACACTTTAACCCCAGTCTATCCTGAAACTACAAGAACTCAGATGAGCTGTTTATTCAGCGCTACAATCTCTGAGCATTTCCAACCGGTCCCACTTGTTCACCTGGCATGCCTGGGTGTGGAGAGAGGCCAGTAATATAAGGCAAGGAGACTTGCCCTAAGTCTCACGCCATAGGGGGATTCAAACCTGGTACCCTCTAACTCCTAGTCAGAGACCCGAACCACTAACCACTGTGGTTCCTCAAACATGGAGGGAATACCTTTCAGCAGACCCTGTGTTCACTTCAGTACACATTTTCCAAAATTTGCAAATGCCATTTCATGCACCTACTCAACTTATTCTGCCCGGCCTACAGACTACACAGCGATTCAGATGTTCGCGTACAAAGTTTTTTCCCTATTGGCTCGTCTGACACTGCAGCGAAGATGTCCGACGCCATGTCGAGAATTATCGCACCTCTGGGACGGAATGGTTTACGAAGCAATTAAAATACAAAGAAATCACCGAGTTCAGATCTCTCGCGGGAAATCTGCTGGATGCCATTTTGTTCGAGTGCAAGCTCATTTGTGTGGGATTGATAGAATGGTGGGACATCTCGTAAGATACACGGCAAGCCTCAGCTGAGATTCGCACTTCATTGATGGGAGAGGAGACTTTGCCTGGCATGCCTGGTGCTTGTCATGGTCCCTCATCAGATACACGTATCAGTGACTGCATTGACATGATTGGGGAAGGGGTGGCACTGTGCTTAAGCATCCAACTCGATACTGAGAAGTCCAAGGTTCCATTCTCACCAAATGCCACCTTGAACTCCCGCTTGAACTCTCAAGAGCGCAGATTGAGCCGGTGAACTTCATGCCATACTCACTGCTAATTTACCACCGACAGTGTATTGCGCTCTTAAGCAGTGGGGGATATAAGTATTATTTATAAGGCAGAGCACTTGATCAATATTTTCTTCATGTACATGTACATTATACTCAAGTAGAGATCGATATGTTATGTCATGAGTGTACATGACAATTTTACATAGCAGACATGTTGAAAGTACAGTTCATTGCACAGGTCATTAGACAGTCTACCCCTGAACTAAACATTTGGTGTGGAAAAGGCTGCAGATGGGAAATGCCAGGGCTATGATCATCAGGAAACCTCCGCCCTCATTCTTTTCTTGGGCAAGACACTGAGATGTCCTTGGGCAAGACACTTGACTTATCCTTTGGCAAGACAAAAGCATGTACCGGTACTACACCAACACTGAGTATGTCCTTCGGCAAGACACTGAGCATGTCCTTGGGCACGGCACCAAGTAGGCTGTGTTGTTGGGCAAGACAATTAACGTGTCCTTAGGCAAGACACTTGGCTTGCCCTTGGGCAAAACAAAAGCATGTCCTTGGACAAGACACTGAGTATGGCCTAGGGCAAGACACAGATCAGAACAATGGTTGGTATTCATAAATAGCAAATGCTTTTACCTAAAATTTGCACAGCTAAGTCATTTGTAACTACACTGCAAAACTCAAAGTAAATGTATTTGCTAGCTTATATGATGATGTTCTTCATGGTACATGTAAGAATCTTAAAATGACCTTGGGCAAGACACTGACTGACTTACGCTTGCTTCTTGAGCAGTTGCTTGGCTAATAAACGTATGTGACAGAAGGTATGCAGCTTGACAGAGGGACAAACCAGTCAATTGTAAATCTATAACATTTTGATTAAATGAAGATGAGTCACTAGCTATTACACAATCCATTGTATCTCGCGTGTTGTCGTCACTATAGGAGCAATTCATTCCATTAGGCCGCCGCGTCGATGACCTTGGCGAGTCCGGTACCATAAGGTGCACCGCGTTATGGTTAATGTAACATGCAGATGTGTAATGGGTTGTACTTCATTTCTGAAATGAATGTGAATCATCCAGTTAAAGTTTGATACTTTTATTGAGTTAGAGGGATAATTGTTGGCACCTGCCAATATTTCACGTGGCGTGTTGAACCCCCAGTGACGCCGGGGTTTTGAACGCATTATACATTGTACTTTCATTCACCATAGTGTCATGGGAGAATAATCACCAGCTTCAACAGAATTTCACTTTCATAATGGTGAAATTGACATAACTGTGGAGGGATTTTAAGGATTAAGTGTCATCTGGTCATGTTTGACATTTCAGAAATTACAGCTTGGGCCTTGCGAGAGATTTTGAAATGGATAAAATACAAGTTCCTGGTGTTATCACTGTAATACTAGTATTGGGAATATCGTAAGAGGATTGAAAATGAATAGAGCTCAGCACCAATGACATACTTAACTCTATGGATAGCAATGTGTCGATCAATGATTAGCAGGAGGAAACCAGATTGTCTGGAGAAAGCCTGCACCACTTATACCTACTTGTAGGCCTCGGCCCTTTTGTACTTTTACTGTAAGCATTTTCGTGAAGTAAAAATACAAAGCCTGCACTGCCAAAGAGAGTCGCCTTCTCTGTCTGACGAATTTTTGACGAAGGATTGAACCTTTTTTGACGAAGGATTGAACCCAGAACCTCAGAAGTGACAGGTGCTGATGTTTCAACTGCACCACTCTGACAGCCCAAGAGGACGCAAAAGCAATGTCGCCATATTATCGAACGATAACCTCTGTGTCAAATCTTCCATTGCGGCGAGTTATTTTCATCGTAGTTATTACATGTAGCATCAGTGATGAGCCAATCATTATTCGTATTCAGCGTAAAGGAAATAATCCTGGCGTGTGCACCGTGTATTTGAAATAATCCGTAGCAATATCAGGTGGCACAGCTCACCTTATACAATTTCTAAGACAGTTATTCTCAGAGATCGTAGACATGTCCGTGAGTGATCGTGTGTGCAATATTTATGCCTCTGATCACATTTTGTCCCCAGTCTGTTCCAATAAATATGGCCGCCAAGCCGATCAGAAAAACAGTTAAGTGTCTTGCCCAAGGCCATGTCTGCCTCACTGACTGTGTTTTGCAGGAGACCAGAAGATTAGCGGAAGGCAAATGTTTTTTTCCTGTTAACCATCATCTAGGCCAATCACCCAAGCTCGATTGCATGTCGTTTCCTCCTTAAGACAGAAAACCCCCCGAAGAGCTTGACAAGAAAAACGCTAATAACCGTGGCAGAGATCGTTGTCATCCTGCAATTGCTGTTTTTTCTGGCCGTTTTTTCTCCAGCTGTCGGTGACTGTATGGGATGTTGTTGATTCCCTTGAGGGTTATTACACGTGTCTAGTTCTAGAGGAATGATTTGTAAGTGAATAGTGTCCTTATTTTTGGGTCTGTCCATTTCGACAAATTCTACCATAGTCATCATACTTACAATGTACGTATGCACAAAGGGGGCATCTCAATAATGCAGATGAAAAAAATTGTTGCAGCACTTTCTACTTTTATGGTTTCAATATAATTCAAAGCGCTTTCACATTAGACCCCATTCTGTCCAGAAACCTATATGGGGAACTCAAGGAGCAGCTCATTCAGGACATCACTTGACGCAAGGAAACCAACCGCCGCGTAGCGGCAAATCAGCGAAGCTTGCTAATTACCTATTCGTTTCACAGTCTATCATTTTGGCCTTGGAGGCGGATTTTCGCCTGAAACTTTGTCACCTAATACTGAATTCGCAGGAGTAAGACAGGCGTTTAAACCGTACAGGATCGGTGTGTATCACAATTCTGAAGGGAACCAATGTGAAAATTTGTCCAAAACGGGTTCGAGTGATGAGTTAGAAGCGTTTTTTGTTAACCTGCGATGAACATGTGACGTCATCAACTGGGGTATCAATTATTTTGAGCGACGAAGCTGCGTGAAAACGAATTTAGCCCATATCGCTCGCTGGATCTGTGACGTCACCACTGGTGTCATGTGTAATCGCTGTTCGAAAACGAATATAAGCCATTTTGCTATCGTGCTGGCATGGCCAGCGAGCCTCATGCATGTCATGAGCCTTGGCAAAATAAACAGCAGCTATGAAAATATCTGTGGCATTTAGCCTACGCCGATCTAGATTTGTAACACAACTAGGCTCACAGCCAGCTAACTTTTGATGGCCTCCTGTGTTTCGTGTGTGGGTCAGTTAGGTTTTAGGCACCGTCGACATGGCTGATAGGCCTAATAGGCCAGATCAAATGTCTGTTGTTAGGCCTAGGACTAGGTAGGCCTAGGCCCTACTGGTTACTCTGAGTGATCGTGGTGATCTGTTACCGGTACTGTGCACTGATGACTCGCCATGTGTTTCGAGTGTTTCTCCCACACAATCTTAAATGCATAATATCATAGATAGTATAGTACATGCTTTCGCTGCTTTAAGAGAGAACGTAGCTTTTCTCTCTTATAAAGCAGCGAAAGCATACTTTATCAACAACATCGCCCATACATCATGATAAAACCCTATGTAGCTCTACCGGTTCAATCTTCTGGGTCCTTCCATACCAGTTGACCATACTGAGTGTTTGTGATAATCAGACCCTGGTTTCCTGGACACAAGTTAAATACTCTTAAACCAGCACTACTCCGTGGTCTAAAAGTATTGAACCCTGAGCTGAGTGCCAAGTATATGGCATTATAGCTCCATAGAAAATATTGGGAAAATGTGCCAAGTATATGGCATTATAGCTCCATAGAAAACATTGGGAAAATTTAGTGAACAGCAGGAGGAAACAGGAGTGCCCGGAGGAAACCTCTGCAGTTGGAGTGTCACCCTCTGTATCAGTCACATGAGTACCGGTACTGAGTCTGGCTAGGAATTGAACCCTGAACCACAGAGGTGAGAGAAAATGCTCTGTGCTCTCATGGCACCCAAAGCCAGTCCGTCTAACTGCCAGAGAATTCCTGCTGAATGACTACCGGAATATCAGTTGAGAAAATTGTTACAGTGATGGCGAAATATACATCGTCGCTATCGACATTACTTGGTTGCTTATCAAATCTGTACGCAATTTACCAAGTGGCCATGATCGATAAGTCATCAATTCTTCTGAAAAAATGACAATTGCACGGCATCGGTCAGAAACGTGTCGCGTTACCATGACGATATACGCATTAATTCACTTGATAATTGCACATGATAATCAGGTTTCTCTACCCTCATCTGTCTCCGATGGACCGTTAATGGAGGCTATGCAAATTAGACGGAGTTGAGACTTGTAACCGTTGATTTGCATGTCGGATTTAACCCTAATCTTGCACTGATGTGCTTCAGGATTCAGGACTTTATTGAGTCATGTATAGATGGTGTCCTCTCTGAAAGTGGCAATCTGTCTTCTTATAGACAATTCTCAAATTGACATAAAAGAGGAACATCTGTGCACTTCCGCCGAAATCGCAACCATAACCTCGGTCTGAAACTGAATGACGTGATGCAGAAAACCCCATGACAGTGACTTCGACAACGTTGCGTCAGAGTCGACCATTGCTGAATCATTGCATCACGTCAGCTGGTTTCAGATTGAGGTTCTGGTTGCGATTTCGGTGGAAGTGCACACATCTGCAAATTCGAGAATCGTCTATACATAGGTGCTCCTCCATGGGCGAGTTTTCTCATGCAAGTTGGCTCTCTATGGGCAATGCAACCATAGGAAACTATAGGCAGTCATTGTGTCAATGTCAAGCCATAAGCCATGAGGAAACCAACAATGGTGAATTGCCCGTAGAAAGCCACTCACGTGAGAATACTCTAACGTGACGGGTACCTTTTGACTCGGAGCTTGCAAGTCCCAGAATCTTCGAGTTGTGTATGGACAGAGCCTGCTGAACAAGAACCTATGCTACAGAATGAGGAACCCGCCCTGCGGTTTATCCCGACAGGTCGGCGCTGCGAGCGATTGTACCGAAACGACGTCATTGACGTTGTTTTAGGTGTTGACGTTGCGTCATGAAAAAATTTCCTGTACATTTTTCTACAGGAAGAATGACACAAATGACGTTGTCCCTATCGCTATCGGATCTCTTAATTTTAAGAAAAAAAGGAATGCTTTTAAAAGAAAATTTCATCTGCTACACGATGATGTAAGTTTTACTGCCATGCGGCCACACAAATGGTTTATTTTCACGCCAGAAATAAATGGAAATAACGTTAGAAAAAAGAGATTTCGGTCACATCGCTCGCAGCGCCACGTTGTGACGTTAGTGTGCGGGTTCCTCATTGTATGTGCAGCATTCCTGTGAGTTAGAACTACAATGTATGCATTCATTGAGCATTTGACAAGTCTTGTCCACCTGCAGTAGCCTACCTGCTCAACAACACCTTACCGAAAGTATCCTGGTTGCCTAACATGCCTAAGAGTTCACTTTGCGTTTTCACCATTTCTGCCCACGACCCTTCACTGAGAATTAAGACACAATCAAGGGACTTTGCCTCCCTTATTAATCTTGATTGAGTCTCCCTGATTTGCTGGATTATACCCCAGCAGGCCTCCAGTCACACCTGTCTGATCTCTCCTTCGCAATGATTGTCGATAATTAATAATAATAATAATAATAATAAAAGAATTTGTATAGCGCCACTTTAAACCTAATTGTCAGTGGCGCTTTACATAAAGTACATGTAGAAGTAAGCGACCGGAATTAAAACATTTTGGTTAAAATATCTAGAATGACTGATTAAAAAGATACGTTTTAAGACATTTTTTAAAACTATTGACTGTCTGACATTGCCTGACAGCCAATGGGAGTTGGTTCCAGAGCCGTGAGGCGCCGGCACTGTATGCCCTATCACCAGCCGTCCTCTTTCTGGCTTTATAGTGTGCCAGTCTAGGTGCGGCTCCAGCCCTAGTATTTCTTCCTGCATGAAAGAGGGGCAGCTGAAGATACGCAGGGCCACCACCATTCACGGCCCTGAAAGCAAAAATTAAAATTTTGAATTTAATCCTAGCCTCAACAGGGAGCCAGTGAAGTTGTTTGAGCACAGGAGTTATGTGATCTCGCTTTTTGGTATTCGTGACCAGTCGCGCTGCTTGGTTCTGTAATTTCTGAAGCCGTCTGATTTCGTATTCAGGCAAACCTAAGTACAAGGCATTGCAAAAGTCGAGTCTTGAAGTAATAAAGGCATGTGTTAGGGTAACAAGAAGTTCATTAGGAAGGTACTTTTTCACGGAAGCAATTTTACGTAAATGAAAGTAACCTGCTGACACCACACTGGATATTTGCTCATGAAAGGACATTGTGTCGTCAAAGATGAAACCAAGGTTACGAGCTTTAGTGGACGGCCTAATTTCAGCATCACCCAACCGCAAGATGGCATTGTTTGGTCGTAAGTTGCGTTGTCGAGGGGGAACGAGTACAAGAAACTCAGTCTTTAAATCGTTCAACTTCAACCTGTTAACACCCATCCACTGACGGACCTCACTGAGACAAGATTCTACCGTGCTGATGGCAGATGAAAAGGATGACGTCGAAGTCAAATTGAATGCCCGGCAGATTTGCGTGTCATCAGCATAAAAGTGGGAGGTCACGTCGTGGTCCTGCATGATACTAGCCAATGGTTGGGTGTAACAGGAGAACAAAAGCGGTCCAAGGACACTTCCCTGTGGAACCCCAAATTTCAAGTCACGCACATCCGACAAACTGTTCCTAACTTTGACCTTAAAGGTGCGGTTGGCCAGGTATGACTGGAACCAGGCAAGAACAGTGCCACTAATGCCACTAATGCCAAAAACATTTCTAATGAAGTGCGTTCCCAGATGAACAGGAACTTATGGGGGACTGTGACAGTCGCAGTCAGGGGTTCTCCCTCATAGATAGAGTACTTGTAGGTTTGATCGATAGAAAGAGAAAGCACAAAAAATGACACACAAAATGATGATAAACAGGAAGTCAATTTCCAGAATCTTAGCAAATTTTCAACCCCAACCGGGGTCTTCTTCAGGCTGGCACTTTCAAGTCGAGCTACATGTACCAGAAGTGTAAAGTGTACACTTCTGGTAGTGCCAGCCTGATGAAGACCCCGGTTGGGGTCGAAAATTTGCTAAGATTCTGTAGGTTTGAACGGGGACAGATTCGACTGGGAATTGAACCTTGAACATGAGCGGTTACAAACGCCGATGTTTCCATCACGCCACTGACTGCCCAGTGGATGGTGATCAAGGGTTTCTGAACTGAATGTATCTAACTGCCAGATTATACCGAGATTGCCATTATCCTCATGATCGCCTGCACTCGGATCACCACAACACAATATCCAACCGATATTTCTTACTCCGATGTGACACATTAGCCGTGTTCCAAGGAGAACTGCTCCATCACATTGCTGTCTGGCTTTATATGATATTCATCATACGCCCAGAATTCAATCCTGGTGCGAGAATATTGAGTATCTGTTGGAAATTGAGGTGAGATTGTCAGATTCTGAGATAAACGTGGACAGTTAAATCGAATATGAATTGGTTTGTTGCTAGTTGTTGTGGTTGGGCAGTCATGTTCGGTGGGCTCAGGTTCTGATGGATGAGGTTGGGGTATAATTCCAACCGGTAGTCCGTAGATTTGTTCATGAATTATGTGAACTTATGAGACGGTTGGTTTTGCCTGTCATTTGCGTGTGACATTTTGATAGAGTGCAGTCTTATTAAATTGAAAAACAAAGTACTGAGCATTGGGCAAGTTGGCCAGTCAACCAGCGAATGTTGGAAGAACATTGCTATTTACTACATGTACACGTACATGTTCACTCTGGTACGACTGGGAGTCAGAGGATCCTGAATCCCACTGGGCGTGGGACTTTGGGCAAATCTCTTCGCCTTACTGGCGTCCCTCCACCAGGTGTTAAATGGGTGCCAGTCTGAAATGCTCAGATTAGTGCTGAATGGGCAGCTCATCAGAGTTCTACTAAAAAGTTTTAGGATAGACCATGGTCAAAGTGTCAAGTCAGATGTTTACATCTAAGATTGTAATGTTGATATCAGACTCTAGACCGTAAACTTTAACTTTTAAAATAACCATAACTATTTCATCTCTTATCGTTGCAGGTTTCGAAGAGACAAAACGTAAGTTACTAAATGGACATTTGTTAGCTTTAGGAGCCCATGTCAGTGAGATGACTTTGTACTACCCCTGATACCCTCAGGCTGTCAGTACGAAGCTTATTACAGGATCCTAACTGTCGGTAAAAAATGCCCTGAGTCCCAAGTGAGGGTTTTGTCTTCTATCTATCCGATTGGTATTATCCTCCTCGACAAAGCTGGCATCCCTCGCTCTCTCCAGATGAACCAATTGATAGATTAGTTCCCCAGATTCCTCATCATAAACCAATAATTGTTGCCATGGAAACAAACAGTTTATATCGTCAAATAACATCCCTGATCCAGTTACTGAGTATTACAATACAGAGGAGTTTAAGAGCACAAATGGTATGCCCGAGGTATCAAGTTTGTTGACTGCCAAGGCCCCCTTGTTGATTTGTTTCCGATACTCTGTCAGAAGTATCCTGCAATAGTTGCGGAAAGCATCGATATTAATTCCTGGATGAACATTCTATTTTGGTAGAGGCTTTGTAGAATAGTAGCTAGGCAGTTGGGTAATCTACATGTAATGCTGTATTGGGTGAATCAATGTACATGTACAGTAACCCGCACAAGAAAACTCCTATGGAGGAGCACCTTTAACAGGGGTTTAGTTAACATTATTGGATGGGAATTCATGACTTCCTTAACCCAAAAACCAGGAAGTATTGGGGCTTTTCTTGGAAGTCTAAATGTACTTTATAAGCTTAAATACATTAGAAGTTTAAAATTGTTTGGAAGTAGGGGGCCTACATGACTTCCTGGAGCCTAAAATTCCGAAGTATTTTGACTTCCGTGACTTCCAAACTCCCTCTAACTAAACCCCTGCTTTAAGTCACAGTAGGAGGAAACCAGAGGGCCGGAAGAAGACCTGCACAGTCCAACACAACCACTCTCAAACACATGAAGATTGCTCCAACCGGGGATTGAACGTGATACCTCAGAAGTGACAAGACTTGATGTCGCCACTACCCCACCCTGTAGCCAACAGTTAAGACCCTGACATCCCATATTGGCTGATAAATATCACGACCGTCTTTCTACCTGATTAATAAAGTACTCTACGGTGGGATCAAAAGATTTGCTCCGGCTTCATGTGACGTTTATTAAAATTACTCGTTATTGGCAGAAAATGAGAGGATTCCCTGAATTTGTTCGGGGATCGATTTTCACCATGTCGTATTTGACTTGGAACCGCTCACACAGAGCTATTTATCTCAAAAGTTTCACATGTTTTTCAGCTGTCATTTGCGAAGCTTGTCATTACACTTGCGTGCACTTTTAAGGCAACCTCACCCCCAGCTATTAATGCTTTACTTACATGCACTTTTAGGAGAATCTCACCCCAGTGTTGTCAACCATTTCTGTGCTGGCTCTGTTTCAGTCCTGGCCAACTGGGACGACATCACTGCCGTGACTTGTCATTGTACCACATTGTCTCATGACATCACTTCTATTTCCCATGACATCAGTCCACATAAACATTTGACACTCTGTGTCATGACGCACTACAGTGTACCGGGAATCGACAGCTACATGGCTAATGCTCCACTCATGTGTACATGTACAGTACAGGTCACAATTGACATCCCTACGGCTTCGCGTAAGTTACTGCTTTGGTTTCGCGTAACTCGCCAAAATCGCGTAACTCGAGTCGCCTCGTAAATCACTGCGTATCTAGCGAAATTCGCGTAACTCACCTTGTAAGTTACGCGTAACATAGCTCGTGAGTTGTTGCGTAAGTTACGAGTGACTTACGCGAATTTAGGGATGTCAATTGTGACCTGTACTGTACCTTTAAGAAAATATCACCCTTTGGTATTCCTAATCCTTCATCTGCACCTTTAAGGGAACTTCATCCCAAGTACTTGCCCGCACGCACCTTTAAGAGTTCATCCGCTTTCACACTCCTCGTCTTCTTGAGTTACACTTCTTTAGAATTCCAAGCACAAGCCCGGTTGTGGGGAGTTGAATGAAAATCTGATTGACCAGATCTTCTGGTTCATTGCGAAGCACTCCAGACTTCTTCATCATATTGACCGAAACCATCTAATCGGGATTCCTATTCTCATGATTATGGAGAGTCTTAACCACGTTAACCCAACTTTGTGTTATTGACAAAGTATTCATGTCCAGAGATGGTACTGCTGTGATTGACATGACCCAGCCACAGTCAACATGGCACAGCCAGTCAATACGACACAGCCACACTCAACATGACACAGCCGCAGTCAATGTAGCACAGCCAACATGGCACAGCCACAGTCAACATGGCACAGCCACAGTCAACATGGCCCAGCCACAGTTAATTTGGCACAGCCACAGTTAACGTGGCACAGCCACAGTCAACGTGGCACAGCCACAATCAACATGGCACAGCCACAGTCAACGTGGCACAGCCACAGTCGACATGGCACAGCCACAGTCAACATGGTGTAGCCACAGACAGTCAACACAGCACAGCCACAGTCAACTTGGCACAGCCACAATGGCTCTGCCACTAACCCAGAGGTGATGAGCATTGCCCTTTGGGACCATGACTTTAGAACAGAACTCACCAAGACAACTGGCATCCTAACAAAATCTGATGAGACATACAAGTGGAAATCTACCATATCTACCATAAATTGTCAAGCATCATGATTCATGTTATCGAGCCGAGTTTATTATTCTCTAGCGGGACTTACACGGCCGTCAAGATTGCAAGAAAATTGATGTATATGAGTTTCTTTTGAAGATGACATTTTGATCTAGTATTTGTTCAATGAAGATTGCAATACTTGTTCCGTGTAGTGTTGATTTTGGAATTTATGACTTGAAGACTGCGGATGTTAGTAGTCGAAAGTGGGCTCAGTTGTGATAGATGCAATCTCGTCTATAGTATGATGAGTGAATTCATCGTTTCCACGACATGACTCCGACAGTGTCCGCCATTGCTGACGTCGCCGTAAGGAAGCAAAGCTGGTGGGCAAAAAGCATTGCTGATGATGCAACATCACAGAACGATGTAGGCTGGGCCTATGTCATGGAAACAATGAATACAAAGTATGTAGAGACAAGGGTCTGTCCAACAACATGGCATTCAGAATCAGAGTAGTCCTTTTCCCAACACAACGCTCTCCATGCTGACAGATGGTGACGAGGGAAGCGAGTGGAAGGGATCAAACCCAGAACCTCAGCGGTGACAGGTGCAGATGTTTCCACTACACCATTGTAACAGCCCAATAGTCCAGTATCTGCCACTTCCAAAGATGTCCCTCCTTGCCCTCAGCGAGATGCTCCAGTACCGAGGGACACCCACATTTCATTCAGATCATTCCGTATTCCACCGATGTCGACACCTACGGCGGTCGGGTTGCGTCCGTGATACGTGTACTGAATGCCAAGTAATGAGGTTCAACCGTGACGATATGGAGTTCTGACTGCGGTCATTACTGGAGTGAACTTAGGAACCCGAATGCAATTACCAGCGGGGCAGGGATCGGGCAGTGACCATAATTTGATGGCAAATTATTGATGTACCACATGCGAATCTCTAATTGGCTCTAGGCCACGACCTGTTGTTAAGTCACGGATTGGTGGACGCAAGTCGGAATGGCGGATTTACCTGTGGGAGTATAGGCCTGTTTTCACTTCAACGGTTTTCTGCTCTTGCCGGGCTGTGGTCATTGTGTGGAGTGCTGACAAATATGATGGTACATCCAGGGATGCAAAGTCCTAGGGGATGAAATGTCCAGGGATAAAATGTCCTCCAACCAGCATGTGTTGAGGTCAGTCCACACAGCAGGGACAGAGACTTCAGAGAAGAAACAGGTCTTTAGAAACAACACTGCTGAAGACATATCGTGCCAAAGTCCCTGTGGGATATGAACCCCTTGAAGCAAGGCGCCTCTCCACGTGAGTTTTCTTGCAGAAGTTGGCTCACAATGGGCAATTCACCATTATTTGTTCCTCTCGGCTTACGCTGGGACCAATGATATAAACAATAGGAGCTGTCAGCGAGTTGACCACTAGGTGTCGCTACAGCCCAATTCAATGCATGTAGCGGACCCAGTCATTATCGATCGAGCAGCAATCACGTAGATTTTCCTGTACATTGGTCCGCGAAGACTTTGCTGCCATCTGTTGGCAATATGGGCGGCTGACTGCTCCCATTGCTCGCAGTTGATTTGCCCAACTTGCCGAAGAAAATTATCACATGCAGAGGCACCTTCAAGGATGACAGGCCTAGCAACAGGCACTTCTCCAACAGAACCATTCTTCAGAGCCTAACAGGAGACGGAAAAACTAGACACATAAAGAAGCCAACAAAGTACCAAAGACTTATTCGGAATACAGCGTTTGAAAACGAAGGCAATAGAATCACATAACTTGTAGCCAGGGCCCTCTTTAGGATGCAACCCATGCATTTACTCAAATAACGAATACATATATGTCAGAATTGTCAACTGCCGTCAGTGACTTGCTGTCAATAATTCCTCTCATGTCAACATTGACATTTCCCTCAAGCCAATTTGACATGAGCTCCGTCAGAAATGATCTTAATATTTCGGGCGGCACACTTACAAACAAGCCCTGATAAAAAGCGATTGTTGTGTCACGACTTAGACACCTAACATCTGGAGGAAGATGTTGTCTTCAGAAGCAAGGTGGCACTGATGACAATGCGCAGGGTTATATCTAGGCCATTTTAGAGCGGCGGTACACCGTGCCGCCGACAGAGGGCGCCGCTGTGCCCTTTTTGAACCCCCTAGGGCGCCGCTCTGCCCCTAAAAAAAAATAAATTTTTTTTTAGGTTTTAGTACCTCCCAGACCCTCTTCCATGGTCCCTTTTGGTTGTATCACCTTAGAAACTGCGTTAAATTGGCTGTTGACTGGAGTTATAAGGACATTTTTAACTGACAAGCCTCTCAAATTCCGTTAGTAGAAATGTCGCAAATAAAAAGTGCCCTTTTCTAGGTTGAAGTGCCCTTTTCACAAAGTTTGCACCGTGCCCTTCTGAAATCCTAGATATAACCCTGATTGCGTCCCATCTGTGGAGAGAACAATAGAGCCTGCACCAGATTATAAACTGTCCTGTCGTTCAGGACATGCGACAGCCTGCCCACATTGAGTGGAAAGTGCTCAACATGTGCCAATACCGACAGCACCGAAAGAACAGCCATTACGAACCAACTATGAATGTTTAATGACCCTCGCCACCTACAAAACCCTAAAATATTCGTACACGCTTTCCTGAATAAACCGACAGTAAAAAACCAACACAGACAGCCAATGAGAAAGACTGGATCAGGCCAGGAAGTTACCGCTAACGAAAATCCAATAACTGTGACAACCAACGCACCTGACCTGACATCCGATATCCGTGACAACAAACACACCTGACCTGACAAAGACTAAAAACAAAAGAAAACATTGGGGTCTTACAGCTGATTAGGGATGTCGGTGACACCTGTGCATCCTTTGACACCATGTTAGTCGAGGGGGGGGCAGGGTGGTGTCAGAAGTGGTGTTGTTATGTACGTAGGCAGGGCTCTATGATCATAAAACACTGTTAAAGGGACATTAATGCCTCCGCAGAGCCAATAGACTCTATCACTCCAAAAGAGCGCAGCACCTGACGGGGTCAGCGTCATGACGTCCCGCACATCATTTCTGAACACACGACGTGACTCGAAAAAAAATCTGGTTGTTTCAGCAATCATGACGTCGTGAAACAATTTGATTTTTTTCATCTCACCTCAAGACATCATGAAATGACGTGCTGGACGTCATAACGCTGACCCCGTCAGGTGCTGCACTCTTTTGGAGTGATATCGTCTATTCGATGTGCTCAACACACCGATTGTTGGCAGGAGAATCTGACTCTGAGATGTATTGCAAGTAAAATACACTATCAACATTTTAGTCAAAATCTGGAGATTGTTAGCTGCTAGCGCCACTAGTGACGGACCACACCAATATGAGCCTAATAGCTAGCTGCCTATAGGGTCCATTTAAGGGTTTGCCATGTAGTCTTTCACTTTACAAATGCGAAGCTTTGTTACAGCACGTAACTCTCGAAGTGCTTCACATTGGCACCCCCAGTCTCTACAAAATCCTTTCTATGGATCTCAAGGACTCACTTGACCCTCTCACACCTATTGAGAGTACAAAATGGTGACGCGAACAGGAATTTTAAAATGCACGGGCTCTCAGCCATGAGTGTGCAACCATTTCATTTAACCACCACGCTCCCCAACTTGGACCTCTAGTAAGAGCTCAAATGTGACCCGGCACAGCAAAATGAGTCGGAATGCGCACAGAAGAAGACCGAACATATCCAAGGTGACACCAACGGTTCGGTGATTTCAGGATTGTCTGCCCATTGTGAAATTTGACTTTGTCGATTTCTGTAGTTGTTGTCTGGTGTCAACTTCGCTCTTCTTCTGTGCGCATTCCGACTCATTTTGTTGTGCCGGGTCACAAATGAGCATTTTAGAATAATCAGCGTTCTTTTGAGTCAGCCAATCAAACACCATCTCCAATACCAGATTCGACTAATCATCCAATGAATCCTGATGAATATCTGATATTCGTAAATAAAAACCTGATGAAACCATAAAACCAGCTGAACATTTTTCAAAAAGCTGCAAAATTCGCCCACAAACCTCCAGAGAAATAACGCAAGTGAAGCGAAAATGTTGTGAAATACAGCGTGAAATTTGCAACATAATGTCTCGAGGCTCGACTGATGAAGCTGAAGCCGATTTTTTGCGATGCTAATGCGTCTCATTTGCATAAAGTTCATCAGGAAAGCAACGAGGGGAATTGTGGAGCTTTGTTTACAAAATCTCTACCACACACCAGAAAGAAATTTTTTACAGTGTAAAGATCGCGAACAGCGATTTACTCCGTGAATTATGGGAAAAATCTCATTGGTATTATTCGCCCATTTTCATTGGTCGTTTAATGTTTATGTGATTTGACAGCCCCGTGCTGGCTGGGACCCATGTGAATGTTCGTTATCACATTATCCGACAAGAACTAATGCCGTTGCTGCGTGTTAGGAGCCAACGGGCATATTTTTACATCGTAACGTTCGTAACTAATTCTAGGCGGTACGTTTCCTTATCTTCTGTGGCTCATTCTTGCCGTTAAATCTCTCGGCGATAACAGTTCAATTCCTCGTCTAAATCGGCGTAAACACCAAATGCGGTTTGTGTTTTCTCATGCGGTTTTCACCCGGTTGCAGTTTGTCTTCTGCATTGAATACAACAGCTGTGCATCAGTGACGATGCAGAATGTGTGGAAACTGTAGATAGCAAACCGCAAACGACATTTGGTATGAACACATTTGATTTAAAACATCTCACGTCGACTTACTGAATGATTTTTGTGGAGGCTCAAATTTCCTTTCTTGCAGTGAAATAACATATTACTAACTAAACACTTTCATTTGAGTTCAAGTAGAACTTTACAATCGATATTCAACTCTCAGTTCATTCTTCACATCTAAGCGTATGATGAGACACCACTTTCTTATAATAAAACATCTGAGAATTTGCACCAGCACCGGAGTTTCTTCCTCACTGATGCTCAGAATACAATAACACACTTTCAATTCATCCTCGAAGCCTCCTCTCGACACAAACGTTACAGGCTCCTTGATGTTTCGGCATAAAGAAATCATCTTCCACATGCCCTTGACAATGAAAGACGGATCATATAGCCAAAGCCTCTCAGATACTATGAGGTCTATTCTAATCCTGCCAGCAGGCTTCACTTTCAAAGATATGATATCACCGTTTTGCTTCCATGTTGAAATGGATACTAATCTTTCATGAAACACTTTGCAAACATTGCGGGAATATCCAGAGGTATTTGAGTTTCATTCACAAAAAAATTACATTGTAGGTTACATGTGTTGTTTCATCAAACATTGAGTTGAATGTCAATGTATAAAATATGAGCGCAGAATTTCTTGATCCCAATGCGTAATTAGTTTCAGTCATGAGAAAACCAACAATGGTGAATTACCCATTGAGAACTTGAATTCAAATATGGCTGCCAGGCGGCCATCTTGGAAAATGGAATTTTGACCTCTCTGACCTTAACTCTCAAGAAGTTCTCTGGAGCAGCCCTTTAATGAACCACCAAAGAATCTCAGAGAGTGTAGGCCAAGACAAAATGCCGGAGGTAGATTTTCAACATTTATTTTTGCCAATCCCTCCACCAGGGGGCGCTCCCATGATCCCAGGAGAATACAACCCACGTAATCAACAGATCTGAAAATAATAGAACATAACACCTCCATAGATGTGATATTTTTTCCTCCTTCATACCGATCCACAGCATCATGCCTTCTCACACCTCTCAGCAACCCTACCCATCGCCTTCGGCTGTCTCCAAGAGGTTTCATATTAACAACATTCTTTACCCGATGTAGGATCGTATGACAGAATGATCTGCCCTTTTATTTTAGATCCCCCTAGGGATGGATCATCTGTTTCGCATAATTATGATGTCACACTTCTTATACTTGCGACAGTGTGAAGTATATCGTTCGAGCGATGCTTCAGAGAGCTGTGGCCATAAAGTAGTGGCAGTATTTTGATTTGGGCATGGAATCTTACAGTACATTGGCGTGGCTCAGTTGTCCTGACCAGGGTAATGTACTACAGTGGGGGGCTTTACTGCCGTTGGAGGCCACCACCAGTTACCGGGCTTAGTACATCACAGAATTTGACATCACAGCAACGACACGCCACAGCGTCATCCATAATGACATGGAGGTCGTGGCCTACGTCTGTGACATTGAATTTGTGACGTTCTCGAGTCAGTAACTGGTGGTGGCCGCTAACGGCAGTAAAGTCTCCCATTGAACCCTCAAATTGGACACCCCTAAGTTCTGGACGCTGCTAAATTCTGACCAGTACGCTTCATGACTGTCAGATTGGCATAGTGTAAACATCAGCGCCTGTCATCTCTGACATTCAGGGTTCGATCCCGAGTCCGACCTGCTCTTCATGTAATAGACAGGGTGATTCTCTTAGTGCAGGTTTCCTCCGGACTATCTGGTTTCCTTCTGCTGCAAGTCTATTTGCCTGATATTGTATATGAGCCACGTCACACTTGGTGCTTGGCCCCTACTCAACAGTTTGATAGAAATGCAGAATTTGTGACTGAAAGTTGATGTCCTCAATAGAGAGGTGTCCTAGCATAGGTGTCCACTAAGAGAGGTTCACCATATCAGATACCATCAAATCGTCCGCCTCCCCTCCAGGACAATAAAACGATCAGATCACAAACTCCCAATTCATAGCATTCATTTCCTCTGTCTGTCTCCCAACAACCCATCTCATCTCATCGCCACGTTGAGCACATCAACGAATTCCCCAAAACGCATCCGACAATTTCTGTCTACCATTGTCGTCATGATGATTACACTGGTCAGGTTCCGTGGTCTCCTGGTACCATCTTTCTTTTTCACCGAATGAAAAATATAACGTGGATCCGACTTAGGTTACTCTGGGAATTACCTCCCCTTTTATAAAACCAATATGCTTCCTGGCTCATCTCATGCATTCAAAAGAGGACGTTTTTTCTGACTGCCCAATAATATGATTGCAGGTATGTCCTTTAGAGTCGGAAAGACGGTTTGGCACGCAGCAGGGATCAGCTTCAACGCCTGCATATATACATATGTATTAACCATCTGGAGGTGGACTGTCAGATGGTCAGAGTGGATTGTGAATGAGTTAACACATTGACTGCCAGCTACGAGTATACTCGTAGCCACAGATGTCCTCCCCATTGCCAGCTACGAGTATACTCATAGTAGAGCTAATGCATTTTCTAATGTTGATCAGCTTGGCAATGACAAACAGCCTTCCAATGATCATTGGCAGTGGGGATTGACCAGATGTATGGCAACACGCTAGAGGGCGTACAGCTACGACTCGTAGTTGGCAATATGAAATAACTTGAAATAGGCCTGGTAGTCATGGCAATGGTGGATAAAATGATATTTTAGCCATGGCAGTCAACGTGTTAATAATCAATATAATCACCAGACGTGATATTTGAATTATGGGCGTGGCCGTCATATTTATACCACTATAAACCAGTTGTGTATTATCATCTGTTTACCAGATAAAAGATAAACAAGCTGTACAACTGCGTGTTTTGTTCAGGATCTGTGTCATGCCCATTTAACTATTTTTTACTGGTTTTGAACAAATTCCATCTATTTTGAATATTGAAATATTGGCGTGGTTGATGTCGGAAGCCCTGGGATTGTCAGCACGTTGTAGCTACAGAGAAAATGTAAAAAATCCATGCCTAGCGCACAAACGACTCAGACCAGGGATCGAACCTCTGACTCAGAGATGACAGGCTTGGTTGTTTCCAGTGTGCCACACTGACCATCTCCATTTAAGCTTAGATTCCCAGTCTGACTGGGGATTGAACCTGGGTCACCCGAGGTGACACGCACAGATGTTTCCACTGCACCACTCTGGCAGTTTCTGCCTAAGCTCCAGTTCCTGGTCAAAGAAGGTATCCCCCAAGGAAAGCTTCTCTGAACTCAACTCTTGATGTCAGAGCAGAAATAAAGAAGTTAACAGAAAGCTTTTAACAAGCAATTTGGCACGGCAGAATGGATGGTCACAACCTATCAAAGTAGACATGCCGAAAAATAACATTTCTGAGAGCGTTAGAAGAAAGTGCTCCGCGGGGAACACAGTTTTAAGAAAGTTAAGAAAAACACGGTTTGTACCTTAACTGTGGTAATATGGAGTAATAGGAGGCAATTTATGGCAAAAAGTTCCGATGGAATCTTAACAGGCGTCACGCATTTCATTGGCAGCTTTTAGGGGTAATTTGATGGGTGTTGATTGGCTGATCTACATGGAGGTGAAGTTAACGGGGACTCCTTTCATGTTCTTTGGCATGAACACTGCCAGTTCTTGTTGCTGGGTGATTGTGACGAAGGGCACTTGCCTTATTTATACACCTAGGTGGAGAGATGCCAACGAGGCAAAGAATCTTGCCCGAAGTCTCACACCCAGTGGGATACGAACCCGGGACCCTCTGACCGCTAGATGGAGACCCGAACCACTACACCAGTGTGGCTCAGTCCCCATTTACATATTTTAAATCAAGTGAATCGACAACGCAGAGCAAGTGCAGTAACTTCACCATAACAATATTTCAATGTTCTGTTGTCTCCACACAGAGGATGATCATAAATGAAACTGGTATCTCGGTCCACAGTTCCTTACCTCCGTGCCCGCCCATCTTACAGTAAATCATCTTCAACAATTAGAATCCTGTTCCGCTGGCAAGATTAACGAGCGTGGTCATTCTTGGTCATTCCGTGCTAACGACCATACAGAGATTAGCCCCCTCATCTACATGTCCACTAGCTCCCTTGGGGGGCATATCTCACCAATTAAATCATGGGGTACTCATTGGGGATGCATATTATCATTCATATATGAGTATCTCTTTAGGATACTGCACGTCTCTAAAACCTGCAGCACACCAATCCATGAAGCAGTGCAGTTGAAAATTGGCACTTGTCACCCTTATCAGACCCACTCTTTAAGTGATAGTGAGGGTCTCTCATCACTCTTTCCCATAGACTTCAGGCAGTGCACGAATTGCATCCGTTCGCTGCTTGTTACGTCATGCTGGATGTCAGTCCAAGTCAAAAACAACATATATCATCACGATACAATGTAAACAGATAAATTTGCCATTGTGACTCCCACAGCAATTGAGCACTTCATCCAAAACAAACAACAAATTTACAGTAATGGAGTAAATACCAAGCTAAAACGCAGCCTGTTATCGCAAGCCCACATCACGCAACCAAAACACATTTTTAGCTCACCGGGGTGAGCTATTGCGATGGTGGTGTGTCCGTCGTCGTCGTTGTCCGTTAGCAGGGCACGTTTTGTAACCGCTGGAGCTATTGATCTGAAACTTGGTACATATATACCCCTTGGTCAGATGACCTATGACACCAAGTTTCGGTTCGATTCGACTCTCAGCTTGGCCACCAGGTGGCGGAAACCAAAAACACAAAAAGTGCAATAACTCCTGAACTAATGAATGGATCTTCTCCAAATTTTTATCATAGGTGTATCTAATAAGGATACATAACATATATAATGGGTTTTTGATTTGACCTACTTTTCTAGGTCACAGAGGTCAAAGTTCGACAAAAGTGACGAACCTGCCCCAGTTTGTCATTATTTCACTGAGTGACTTCATATTTTGCATAAACATGCATTGGAGGGGTACCTTTAAAAATACCAAGTTTCGGCCCGATTGGACATCCAGTATGGCCGCCAGGTGGCGTAACCTGAAAATCAAGTAAGTGCTATTACTCGGGAACGGCTTGATGCAGAGTGCTCAAATTTGATATTTACCTCCATCTAGATGACCTTTACATGCACGTCAAATTTCGGCCTGATTTGAATTCAAACAAGGCCACCAGGTGGCGTAACCCAAAAATCATCAAAGTGCGGTAACTCAGGAACGCCTTAACCCAAAGCAGTCCAATGTGCTGTGTGGCTCCCTGCAGATGACCTTTATGTCCATCTGACGTTTCGGCCTGATCGGGCATCCAATATGGCCACCAGGTGGCGTAACCCGAAAATCATCAAAGTGCTGTAACTCAGGAACGACTTGACCCAAAGCGTTCCAATGTGCTATGTGGTCCCCTGCAGATGACCTTTATGTGCATGTGAATTTCCGGCCCGATCAGACATCCAATATGGCCGCTAGGTGGCATAACCCCCAAATCATCGAAGTCCTACCTGGGAATGACTCATAACTGATATGTACCTCCCTCTGTCATTGGACTATTATGTCCAACCCGGTGAGCACATGGTCCATGGACCATTTCATGATGACTAGCGATGTCCCTCGCAAAGATACATCAGACATTATCTTGTCCGTGTCCATCTGGTGACCCCGAACAACGGGATTATGTCCGACAGACGATGAGTTAGGGTCCTATTAATGTCATGTTATTCTTGTTAATCTGACTAAATGTCCAGTTTGCATGATTCTCATGGCTTAAGTTAAAGGGGATATGACCATTACCACCTTGCTCAAACGGCTAGTTCTTCCAGCATTGCAAGTGTCACTACTAACCCATGGAAGATTCACAACACGTTCTCAATCCATGCACTTAAGTTGTGCAATGTAAGCCAAACGAAAAATAGGTAAGCTCGCTCATAAGTTTTGGCCAAACCAATGGGGAACCCGCACAACCTTTTATCCCGACACATCGGAGATGCGAGCAGTTAGGTGTGCCCAAGACGTCAAAAACAGAGCAAAGCAAAGTAATGGCGTCGCATCGAGATGTCCTTGACACAGTGCAACACGGACGAAACTTCAAAAAAAGGTACAACCGCTCACAGCGTTTCCCAGTAGCATTAGTTCTTCAGGTTCCTCATTCTCAATATCGATGCTTTGCTAATTCATCCTTTAGAGATGAGTGAAATTACACCAGTTTCAATCCTGGTGCCGCAATCCACAGACTATGAGCATTAACAAATCCAGAGCTGCAAACAGTGACTCTGTTCCCGAATACCTCTGCAGAACCAGAAATGAGCAGTTTTTCAGGAAACCGTTTCGTGTTCCACCCAATATGTGGAGAGGGTCAGGTGGGATCTAATGTTGTTCCAAGAGTTGATTAGACGTGGTGAAGTGGCGTCGGAACATTTGCCGTTAGAGAGAAGGAGGCTTGACAATACAGCAGGTGTCTGATGACCGTGTCGTTCACAAACACATGGCGTTTATACAGCAAAGTATTCCATTACGGGAGAATGATGAAGGACTGTTCAGACTCTGGCCATTTCCTACAGGGCTCTTGGACAATTTCTCGCCAGATATCGCATCCCATGCTCGGCTTCAGACACAGGGAGTTTAGGCACCATTCCATGTGAGAGTTTTCTCACACAAGTTGGCTGTCTATGAGAACTCAACCATAGAGAACTATAGTCAGTCATTTGCGCCATTGGTCTTAGCGGAAGCCGTAATGAAACCAACAATGGTGAATTGCCCATTGAGAACCAACTCACACAAGATAACCCTCATGTGGAGGAGCAACTTTCTTCAGTGTCAGTGACACCAGGCGTGGATCCAGGGGGGCACATCCGGCGCACGCCCCACCCCTTTCGGGCAACAAATCTGTAAAATCGACCATGAAATTCTGAAATCTGGAGCAAATTACTGCAGATTTCAATGTTCCTGGCACAGTGCACCCCCTAATTCCCCAAATCCTGTATCCACCCCTGGACATTTTCAGAATGCTCAGTGTTGAGCTCTGGGAATAGTGAATCCCCTTCTCCAAATGCGCTTCAGCTTTTCAGACAATATCAATGGAGACTTTCTGGTACGGTACCCACATGTCAAAAGCAGGATTCAAACCGCAGACCTCCTGACTGTGTGTCAGAGACTCAACTACGCCATCACTGAAGATCTATCAGAATGAGACCAATCAGCTGTAACTACACGACCAAAGTTAACACCACACTCGCACGTCCCCGGGGCATCATTTCCATTTTGATAGGTGTGGCTCGTGCCCGGAGACTACAGGTATTCTTGATAACCGATCACGCCGGGAGCGAGATGATCAGCTGTAACCAACAACATGACACTATGGTTGGTTAAAGTACAAGAGGTGGAGGAAGTGTTGTTATCTCCACCAGGGGGCATGGACTGAGGTGATGTCTGGCGTGTATCGGAGCAAGTCTGCCTNCATTGGACTATTATGTCCAACCCGGTGAGCACATGGTCCATGGACCATTTCATGATGACTAGCGATGTCCCTCGCAAAGATACATCAGACATTATCTTGTCCGTGTCCATCTGGTGACCCCGAACAACGGGATTATGTCCGACAGACGATGAGTTAGGGTCCTATTAATGTCATGTTATTCTTGTTAATCTGACTAAATGTCCAGTTTGCATGATTCTCATGGCTTAAGTTAAAGGGGATATGACCATTACCACCTTGCTCAAACGGCTAGTTCTTCCAGCATTGCAAGTGTCACTACTAACCCATGGAAGATTCACAACACGTTCTCAATCCATGCACTTAAGTTGTGCAATGTAAGCCAAACGAAAAATAGGTAAGCTCGCTCATAAGTTTTGGCCAAACCAATGGGGAACCCGCACAACCTTTTATCCCGACACATCGGAGATGCGAGCAGTTAGGTGTGCCCAAGACGTCAAAAACAGAGCAAAGCAACGTAATGGCGTCGCATCGAGATGTCCTTGACACAGTGCAACACGGACGAAACTTCAAAAAAAGGTACAACCGCTCACAGCGTTTCCCAGTAGCATTAGTTCTTCAGGTTCCTCATTCTCAATATCGATGCTTTGCTAATTCATCCTTTAGAGATGAGTGAAATTACACCAGTTTCAATCCTGGTGCCACAATCCACAGACTATGAGCATTAACAAATCCAGAGCTGCAAACAGTGACTCTGTTCCCGAATACCTCTGCAGAACCAGAAATGAGCAGTTTTTCAGGAAACCGTTTCGTGTTCCACCCAATACGTGGAGAGGGTCAGGTGGGATCTAATGTTGTTCCAAGAGTTGATTAGATGTGGTGAAGTGGCGTTGGAACATTTGCCGTTAGAGAGAAGGAGGCTTGACAATATAGCAGGTGTCTGATGACCGTGTCGTTCACAAACACATGGCGTTTATACAGCAAAGTAATCCATTATGGGAGAGCAATGAAGGACTGTTCAGACTCTGGCCATTTCCTACAGGGCTCTTGGACAATTTCTCGCCAGATATCACATCCCATGCTCGGCTTCAGACACAGGGAGTTTAGGCACCATTCCATGTGAGAAGTTTCTCACACAAATTGGCTGTCTATGAGAACTCAGCTGTAGAAAAATATAGTCAGTCATTTGTGTCATTGGTCTTAACGGAAGCCGTAATGAAACCAACAATGGTGAATTGCCCATTGAGAACCAACTCACACAAGATAACCCTCATGTGGAGGAGCAACTTTCTTCAGTGTCAGTGACACCAGGCGTGGATCCAGGGGGGCACATCCGGCGCACGCCCCCCTTTCAGGCAACAGATCTGTAAAATCGACCATTCTGAAATCTGGAGCAAATTATTGAAATTCGCTGCAGATTTCAATGTTCCTGGCACAGTGCACCCCCTAATTCCCCAAATCCTGTATCCACCCCTGGACATTTTCAGAATGCTCACTGTTGAGCTCTGGGAAGAGTGAATCCCCTTCTCCAAATGCGCTTCAGCTTTTCAGACAATATCAATGGAGACTTTCTGGTATGGTACCCACATGTCAAAAGCAGGATTCAAACCTCAGACCTCCTGAATGCGTGTCAGACTCAACTACACCATCGCTGAAGATCTATCAGGATGAGACCAATCAGCTGTAACTACACGACCAAAGTTAACACCACACTCACACGTCCCCGGGGCATCATTTCCATTTTGATAGGTGTGGCTCGTGCCCGGAGACTACAGGTATTCTTGATAACCGACCATGCCGGGAGCGAGATGATCAGCTGTAACCAACAACATGACACTATGGTTGGTTAAAGTACAAGAGGTGGAGGAAGTGTTGTTATCTCCACCAGGGGGCATGGACTGAGGTGATGTCTGGCATGTACCGGAGCAAGTCTGCCTGTCAGTGACTGAACACAACATGATTACGCCGAAACCGGCCTGAATACAAATCAACCTTGATAAACACCTGAGTCGAAGAGAACCAACGCTGATAAAAAAACATTGAATTGAGAACTGAGTGCCGAATACGTTCCATTACTGGCTCGAATGAGAACATCGGACTGAGAAATGTACAACAGGAGGAAACCAGAGTGCCCGGAGAAAACCTATACTGTCAGGGTTTCCGCCAGAAAAAAAAATGAGGGTACGGACCAGAAAAAATGTGAAAAAAAATTATTTTTATTTTTATTTGTTTATTTTGGTTTTAAACGATGTTTACTGCCATTTTAGGCGTATTTTGAAGCATAAAATCACTTTCCATCGTGAAATATGATGTTAAATGGTGAAAAACAATGAATACTGCTGATAAATATGTGAATTTATCAAATTTTTGAGGGTACGGATCCGTACCCTGGAAAAATTTTAGGGTACGGAATTTTACCCATTTTACCCTCTGGCGGAAACCCTGACTGTCAAAGAGATTTGCACGACTATCACTTGAAGAATTGGCCAGACTGAGGACTGAACCCACTACCTCAGGGATGATAGACGCCAACATTTCAACTTCACCCTCTGACAGCCCCCAATGCTAATTCCGTGGATGACACAGAAAATCAAATTTAAGAGAAAAGAACATCCTGTGATTGAGAACCAAACAGAATTTCCATCGATTATTATCGCTTGGTTGACATCTTTGAAGATTTTAGTTGAAATTTCGTGGTTTAAACCGCCGTCTTGGTCTTTGGATTGTGGATCAATCACACCACTTAATAGAGTGTTATCGTTTCACCTTGAGGTGAAGCACCATAAAGAATAAAGTGGTTTCCGCTCCAATGCAGACAATTATGATTTCTGAGACCCTGAGGGTCTGATCAGATACCCTCTCCTTTTGATTTATCCCGTCCCTCATGAGATTCTTCCTGCCTTGATCGGCAAACGATCCCTGATATCACCGATAACATATTGCCACAAACTTTCTATCAATCACCAATGGTTGCCGAGCGACCACTTTCAATGATGACGTTGGGGAGTCGGGTCAGCCACGGTGTCGGCTAGATTCAACAGAAAGGGTCGCAAATGGATAATGATAGACTGAGTTTGGCAGAGACTAATCGTAAAGGAAATTACAGACACGGCCCCTGAGACCTCGGTCCTGACGACTAATACTTAGAACAAGAAGTCGCCGTCTTAGAGAAGGCCGTAATCTGCCAGCTCACATCAAAAGGAAATTGGTATTTCCGTCTGTGTCATATGGCCGTGGCTGGTTGCTGGTGTCACTGGGGCATGGTGGCTGGATTCCCGTCAGGGCCGAAGTTGCATCATTGGCCCTTTTAAGTATGGAGGAGGCCATCTGAAGCTACTCATGTTCCTCACTTGGATGGGGTCTTTTACTTGCCCTTGTATAGAAAGAAGGTACAAGGCACCGCGGCTTGCTGTCCCATGCGACGGACATGAAGAGCTGGGAATGATACCTCATATGGCCCGGGCTGGATTCAAATCCAGGACCTGTCTCTTGCTGAGCAGAAGTGATAACCACTCGGCTACTATCCATGATCCAGTGGCGCCCATTGTGGGCCACCTCGTGCGAGAAAACCTCTCTCACACGAAGGGGTACCTAAAGGCAACGACAGCACTGTTGGAGGTGTTGGACAACAGGCCTCTAAACCACAGACCCAAAACAGCATGCAGTGAACCATGTGGACCCCTTCTGGGGCTCATGGTGGATCGAAGGTACGAACAAAGGTCATCTCCGAAACAGTCTTACACAAGGAAAGCATGGCACAGCATGTGATGGTTTCAAAACAATTCCTTGGAGGTTAACAAGAGGACGTCACAGACCCCTTATGAAAGTCTACTCGGGTGTAAGACGCATGGGGCGTGCAGTGTGCATCAGACCATGGATGTACAGGTCATCCTTCACTGACTGATGGTTGTGTACGTGTATTTAGAATAGAGATAGACAGAGGTGTCCGCTACGGGAGGTTTTGCTGTAGGCATACTCTATGGACTCCTCTTCAGACATAGGAACGGCCAGCCTACCTCAGCCAGGGTCGGATACTATGTCTATAAATCTAATTACATGATGAAGTACATTAACCTCGTCATCATTCTACGGACAGCCGATCAATTAGGTGTCCATCGCTCATTAATTAGACAAAACCTCGTCAATCAGTCAATCACTAATCATCAGATCATTGGATGATCGGAAATTCGTTTGGAGTCATCAGTTCGCTGTCATAATCAATTGGGATGAACGTTGATCACTGAGTTGTGTTCAGGCACGTTGACGGGTTGAGCAGGATAGGGCACAAATGAGGTCTTCCCTGAAATTGATAGTTTCTGTAGAGATGCCAACATACGGAAGCCTGACCATCTAGGCACATCGATGAATCAACCCCCTGAAGACAGAGCTGCGGGTAATGGAGGAGGATCTTCGGCAGACAGCAAACGAATTTTTTGTTTGATCACCACCGAACACAGAAGGCGAGACATTGAAAGCCCTAAAGACAAAGCTGCGGGGAACTGGAGTATCTCCAGTTGGCGGAAGTTCTGTCAACCGCCATGATTTGCCGTACGTGTTTGATGGTCATCACCGAAGACAGAAGTAGGCGGCAGCGGCACAGAGACCAGTTGTGAATAGGCCTACCAAGATTAGCAGTGAACGAGTGTACACATGTATGCTGCAACTCCATATCAGACGAACCTGCAAATGTCTGCAGAACACGATACAAAGAAGGATTGTAAGAAGCTTGGGAAAGCCGACTCAGTGCAAAAACAGTCGCCAATTCGAGGTGTGACTAAGGCAGGAGTCAGCAGGAAGTTGATCTCTCATGACATCCAGGCACCCTTTCTTTTGGTAAAGATTCTGTCTCTCTGAGGATGAACTCGGATTAGCCGTCTTGATCCCGCTCTCAAGTCAACATGGTATTCCCATTAGGAGGTGAACCACTGATCTTAATGTGCAAGGAAACTTCTTATTCTAAGGATTGTCTCATTCCGAGGCTCCTCTGGCAAACACAGAGAGCAGACTGATTTACTTGGTGTTGATATTGGACTTGCAGTGTGATTCTGACTTGGTCTTGTGTCGAGTGCACTGATACCATGACCGAGTTGGATTATGTGAAAGGGAGTTTGTGGGGTGCAGCGGCGCAGTGACACATTCATGATCGAGAGGAAGCATCTTGCCCAGACAAGCATTCCTATCACTCCTACTCTCGTGAAGGGAGCGTAGTTCGCAGGGCGAACTGACCGTAGGCCTTGATACATCAAGATGAGATGAAGTGGTCTGATTCCTGGTGGCTTTGCCACTTCGTTGTTGCTGCTGGTCTGAAAGGGTCAAGTGGTGTATTGAAGGAGCTGCTCCATGGGTTCCAAGAAGGGTTCCACAAGAGACTGGGGTAAATGATGCCAAGCGCTTTGAGACTTACAATGAAAAGTGCATCCAGGGAACACCCTGGTGTTCGGACCCATCGCCATACTCTGACCCACAAACAAGTTTAAAAGCTACGCGAATGACGAAAACCAACAGAAGGTCAGCATGTGGAAAGTGCTAGATAAAGGCCCGTATTCTAGAAGCCTCCTTAAATCTAAGGTTCACTTTAATCTTTTGTATTCTGCCCTCCAAACAATAGCTAAAGGTAAACCTTAGAGTTGAGGAAGCTTCTAGAATACGGCCCAAAGTCTTGTTTCAAGGGCATTCAACTTCCCCGGAGTCTGTGCAGCTGACAAGTCCATCGGGCACAAGAAAGGGGAGGCAACTNGTAGTGCTTTTGTGGTGGGTTCGATTCTGTACTGGCCGTGATGTTTATTGGGATGGGGTAGGCCTTCCCTACCAGGGTGACCGCCAAGACCCAAGAATCAAATCAACCACTGAAGCAATACGCCATCCCAATGGCAAAAAGGAACTTCATATTAACTCCAACACAGACTCGAACCTACGACAAAAGCACTTCCCCAACAAAGTAAACGGCACGACCCAATAATTGAGCTTAATACCAACATGACAGAACGAACCCACCATCACAACACAGCGCTATTCATAAGATTAGCTCTCTTCGTTCCAGTTTACAGCTCGGTCCGTCTTTTACATTCCGTTTGCAACCAGGATTCCGTTCCGTTCCGTTCCGTACTTAATAACTACCCAACATTCGCCACCACATCAGAGTTTTTGCCAATTTGCTTTGAAACCAGAAACACCGTGACTTGAGCCTTTGATGTGAGTAATTAGGAGCGAATTCTGGATCAAAATGATCTATGTGGAAGTTTTTGTGCAAAAGCTCTCTGTATGCCGCCAATGGTTGTCTTAATGTGATGGTTTGCGACTGTGACGTGGCCATTTGACATACTTGGAGACGATGCTTGCACTTGAGATCGTCCCTTGTGTCACGGCGACGATGATTAATTTGTCGTTGAATACCCCACGCCGCGGCGGGTTATGACAAGTATTCTGCAAAGATGATTAGAATCTGCCAAGTTTTATTAAACCGATAACTCAAAATTTTGTAATATTGCAATTTGATGTGAGACATGTCTCGCAGACTCTTCTTAATTTTTTTCACTGACTTCATGAACATGATTAGCGAGTGTCTCCAGCATGCCAGGACTCATGAAGGGACAACTCGAACTCCTAGAAGGTCATCAGGACTTTTCGAAGATACAGTGGAACCTTCCGTTGGTACACCTGTCATTTGGACACTTCCTTGTAGATTGGCACCTCTTTTAGCGGACACCCCTGTCAGTAGGACACCTCTCTATTAAGGACATCCTAGTACATCCCCTTGTACAGTGAAACCTTCCTTAGTGGACACCCCTGTCATGAGGACACCTCTCTATTAAGGACATCCTCATACATCCACTTGTACAGCAAAACCTTCCTCAGTGGACACTCCTGTCAGTAGGACACCTTTTTATGAAGGACATCCTAGTACATCCCCTTGTACAGTGGAGCCTCCCTCAGTGGACACCCCTCACAGGAGGACACCTGTCTGTTGAGGACACTCAAGTTCAGTCCAAAATTGGTCACTTCTACTCATTCTGGCATCAGTAACAAGGACACCTCTCAAGTGAGGACAGCATCACTTGGTCCTGACGGTGTCCTTGTTAGAGAGTTTTCATTGTCCCTCATTAAAGATCCATCAAACCCGCCTGAATATAAAACAACTCAATTTTCATTAACTTCATTACTTTTCCTTCCTGGTAACCATAGCGATTGCAACTTCCTCCGTAAGACTTTATTCTCATCTACAAAGCTTGATATTTAAATGTATCGCCCGGGGCGGCTAACGGAAAGTAAATAAGACAGTTAGGAATGCTAATTTACCTCCGGTGCCGTGACAGTCAGCTTGCGACGACGTCAAAGGATGCTGGGGTATCTTCTTACGCTGACTTTCACTGTGACAGTTCAGTTCTGAGTTTGGATCTTCTAGTCATTTGACTCCTCTAATCAGGACACCTCTCAATTATGGGCAGTATCCATCAGTCCCAGAGTTGTCCTTAAGGCGCAACTCCAATGAGAGTTTTCTTGGACAAGTTGGCTCTCTATGGGCAATTCAGCTAAAGGAAGCTATGGGCAGAATTTGTGCCACTGGTCTTTGCGTGAGTCCTACGGACACCAGCAATGGTGAATTCCCCATTGAGAGTCAACTCGCATCAGAAAACTCGCACGAGCAGGAGGGCCTACAACAGAGAGGATCTACTTGAAACGTTTCACCGCTCTCCTCATAAATATGGAGTCCAAAGGCCCGTTTCAACTACAGTGGATTCGGCGGCGGTTTGCATCGAGCGGTGCGGTTGTCACAGGGACTTGAATCCTTGAATGATTTAACAACTCAGACATGGCATGTTAATTATCCCAATGCCTGTGAAAACTGCTCCGCTCGCCGCAAACCGTGGCGGTATCGGCTGTAGTGGAAAGGAGTTCAATTTGTTTACTAAGCCTCATGTGTCTGTTGCTCCGTACTGACCTTGTATCGACCGGCACCCAACAGACCAACACTCATGATCCCAACCACAGCATAACCCTGCCGGACTATGCGGCCCAGCAGGCTACTACTAATCACAGTGGCAGACGCCACCCTGCGTGTTAGATGGAACAAAGTCAACCATGAATCCCTAAAGGCCATCACCGTCGTAGGATTAATTGATTTTACTCATGACCTCCTTGGGATGAGACGACACACAAACCACGCTTCCGCCACAGAAGGAGCGATGTAAACCAATACGACCAATCATCGATCGCGCTCAACATGATGATAGTCTTCTGTTCTGGGATAATGGAGAACATCTTGAACTGGACGAAGAGCGGGGACGCGTGTTCTTACCGATCAGGAGGTCCAGGTCGATACTGGTACCACCTAAATGACCTCTTCGCTCAAACATTGTTGGTTTCTTCAGAATCAATTTCACTCAGCGGCAGGAAATGAGTGCTCCTTCCTCTGGTGCAGATCGATGTCCTAATGTTTACCCCTAACTGACCGTCTGCTGGATAAAGTCGACTACGTCAATGTTGATCAGGATCGTAATGGAACCGACAGCCTCGATCAGCCAATCTCTGGAACTGCAGACCAAGTGTCCTAGGGACTCTCTGACCATTGCGATTTCGGGTGAAACTGAGTTGTATATTTGTGATTCGCTGTAGCAAAAGTAGGCACTTGTCGCAACCGAGGAAAGGGTTGACAGCCTTACAACACAATAGCTGAAATGTACGTCTCTGCAGGTTGACAATAGAAGTCGACAGCAGTGATAATAGTTGTGTAAACTGATGACCAATGATGATCACTTGCAACAAGTATCTGCTTTTTGCTGGGGGCGGGTCCATTTCTCCTTGAGCAGAAGTCAACATGTTTGAATTGAAAACGCAAAGTTTTTTACACAACGTACACCCTTGTAGTGTACCCCAGCTAGCTATTGGCACAGCCTAACCCGCCGGCCAAGGAGCAAGTCCTTCCCGCAAATCTTCCAACCCCTGATGTTACAGACATTCCTGATAGCCCCACAGAGAGACATCAATATAAGACATTCATTGGGTTGTCAATATTTTGTCAATGCAACTGGAATAGACCCTCTAGATTTGGCACGTCCAAGAAACCACGACCCAGTCCCTGGTGTGAAATCTTGACTGATGATGTCCTGGCCTTTCTTGTCATCTCCAATGACAGGTAGAACCATATTCAATCATAAGCTCCGGCAGACACCACACCATCTTGGCTCATCTTGTTCCCCTCAGAGAGATCACCGCAGATAGCAAAGGTGCGATGTTCTGGTGGGGGAGAATGCGAGATGGGATTGGAATTTCCGTCGTTGTCACGTCGTAATGGGAAACGGATATGAACATTGAGGATCTGATGGCGGAGAAACGTTGGACGATATTGTTCAGGTGGAGAAAATGATTACGCGGTGACAAGCTCAGAGATGAGCTCTCCAGGATTTGTCACCAACTTGATGAATGGTCACACCAGATTCTGCACTTTAGTTGAATCGAAGTTCAGTCTGAACGTACGGTCACTTTAGACTCTGCACTCCAACGAAGCCAAACTTCTGAATGTACAGTCACTGCAGACAGGGCAGTTCAGCCAAGTAAAAGTTCAGTCCGAACATATGGTCACTGCGGATCTGCACATCAGCCAAGTCGAAATTCATTCTGAATGCGAGGACAATGCAGACTCAAGTCGAAGATCAGTCATATTTTTCTCCAACCTTTAGCAGAAGACATTCATTCTTCATATACTTCGCCAGCGAGCTGCAGCAGTCCCGCAGACAATCAAGGACATCCCAAGGTCAAAATATGCAGCCAGTGAAACCGCAACTATGGCGATACACAGTTTCTACTTCATGAACTGTGAATGTGGCGAGCTACTTCATGCATGGCAGCCCACATATGGACTTGACTTCACATCAGTGACGCTGACGTGAATTCGTTAGAGCATGCAACATCGTCATTCCCAAGAGAGCCACATCGCGGCCAAACCGACCAGAATACGGTCTGGCCAATGTGATTTTCCACGCCAGCGATATGCGTCTGAACGTCAAACTGAGAAGGCATCATGAAAATTGATTATCTTGCCTTATCATTGGCTGGGGAGTCGACCTGATCGGCGTGGAGGCCTCGTTCTCATCAATAGGCTGTCATCGACTGGCGACATTGTCGACTTTTCCCGGTCAATGATGCAGTCTTCTGGACGGATGGCGATCGAGGAGACAAAACATTGTCACCTACGAGACTGGCCTAGATATGTCAAAGATTCAGAATGCTGCGCCACACAAAGTGGCTATTGATTTTTAGATAAAATTTTGTCTGGGATTTCTCCGGAGATAGCCATGCAAGTGAAGTGTGTGACAGGTTCGTGAGGTCTGCTTGTGGCTTCTCACGCATTTAGACAGGATTCTCCCGGTTGAAATCTTGCCTGAAGTGACAAGGCAAGCTAGGACTGTTTCAAATCCCCTCCCGGGCAAATTTTGGATGTGTTGGTATTTATTATATTTGATTTTTCTGTCAGGGCCAAAGCCATAGCATTATTGGCTCTGGTAAGTTTGGAAGAGCATCTCAAGCTACTCATGTTCCTCACTTGGATGGGGTCTTTTATTTGCGTTGCAAAAAAACAAGGTAAATGGCACCTTGCCTTACTGTCCAGTACGACAGACATGCAGAGCCAGGAATGAAATCCCATATGGCCCGGGCTGGATTCGAACCGTGGACCTGCTGCTTGCTGAGCGGATGTGATAACCACTAGGCTATCAGGGCTTTCTGTTGGACAGGTTGGTGAGGTCTGCTTGTGGCCTTTCCTGCATTTAGAGTGGGTTTCTCCTCATGGAAACGTGGGCGAAGTTACACAGGACACAATTTCTGATCAATATCCTGACAATTTACCCCACTACCATCCACATTTACAGTAATCTATTAGCACATCCTGCTAAATGGAGCCATGAATTAGCTCCATAAACAACCAGGAAGGCAAGTAACGTTGTTGACTCTGTTCACTAAATGATAAAACACAATAGGCTCATCCCTGGATACGGGAAGTGGAGAACAATAGAGATCGATGAGAGCCTGTTACTTTGAAGTATTTTGCTGTGTTCCAACAGTCAAGAGAGACGGTCACATGGCAATGGAGTGTTGGACTGGGGTCAGATACGACAGTTATGATTCTCGGTTCAACTGGCCGTTTGTACTTTCACCTGGTCTGAAAAGATGATGCACTGAATGAGCTGCTCCTTATAGGACAGCGAGAAACCCACAAAACTCTTCCACATGCAGTCAAATGGGATCAGACACGGTTTTCACCCTGTTGCATGGTACAAGGGATGTCATGACGTCTTTTCCATGTGTATCCCCACGGCTACCATGGTGCAGCATTGTCCAGTTCAGTCCATTTCCACGGCGGCGTCCCAGCGTTGGAGAGCTCTTTGGATCCTTCCACGTAAAACATTTATCGGACAAACTTCCAATCATTTCTGGACATGGCTATAACTCCATCAGCACAATGAAATTATTGCTCCCCTCCAGCGATACTTCACCTTGTTTCTCGATCCCTTTTCAAGGACCTCCTACTCGTGTCCGTGAGCCTGGGGCAGTTTTTGGAGAGTGGCTATGTTGGAGGCAGCCATACTCGGGCTAATTGTATTTACACTCAGTGCTTCAGGTTTGAAATCTGCAGGAGCTCAATCAGTTGAGCTCCTCAAAGGCTCGAGGAGAGCTGTTCATACTCGTGAAATTTGATGGTCAGTTACTTCAAGGATGCCGAGGAGCGCGGCCCGAGCTCCTCGGTGCAATTTTGTGGGTGCGCAGGGGCGCGAGCGTGATTGCGCCCGTCTTACGTGACGTTGTGTCACCAATGTTGTTCCAATGGCTTTGGATCCATTCCTATTACGAAAAGATCCAGAAAAACATTGATGAGGGCTGATCCATGTTCAAAGATCGTTTACCAGAATCGCATATAGAAAGGAAAAGTCTCCGAAATATCATTACAGTAAAAATCTCCTTCTTGACATCAAAGGATATTTTTTGTGTTGGTGGAGTTATAATGTTGCTTTGAACTATAATCATCTCCAAATAGCAATCGTTTTGTGTGATCGAAGCTCTGTGGCGTTCGAGATGAGACCGCTAGCTAGCTTAATCGTGGTGGTACATTCGTGTTTGCTTCTCCGTATATGAGATCAAGTGTTGACTCTCTCAGATATTACTTCTACTGAGAGGTGATGATATCTTCAGTCGAGGGATACTCAAATAGAGATATTTGCCAGAGGAAACCTTGTAAGTTTGGTAAAAGCGTTCCGAAGTCTTATAAGGACGTTGATTAATCCTTTAGTTCAGCTGTTTGGAGCGTGTGTCCCCAGCTCTGCCTTAGGTTGCCGTCATAAGTGCTGGGATCAGAAAAGTTCAACATTTTTGTCAGACGTACATCTGAGGTGAAGCCCTAAGGTTCGTCCTGAAGCTTTGAGTTGGGTTCTTGGAGAAGTAAGTCTGAAATTGCAGGTACACAGTACATGTATAGAATTGACATAGTGCTATTAGATTTGGTGGCCATAAGTCCCGGGTTCAATTTCAGGTTGTGGGGTTCTGATTGTGTCAATTTGCCTTTACCGTTACAGAACCTGGAACAGGTGCACTTCACTAGTGGTCACAGACATCCTACGAAAGTTGGCCATGACAGGCCAGAAGGGGTAAACAAACCTGGGCCTAGTGCATTATACAGACCGTAAGCACAGGAGCCAACTGTACAAATGCACCAGGCCAAGGTTTGTTTACCCCTTCTGAGCTGTCATGGCCGACTTTCGCATGATGTCTATTGACCTACTCCCCATACTTTGATATGAAACCGCATATTCCCTGAAGTCCACGGCTCACTCCGCGGACCCAAATTGACAGCACGACTGAGTCATAATGTGAGAAACAGGGAAGACAAATTTGATAAAGAATCAAGCCAGAAAATAAGAAATCAAATAAGATGACGATAATTTCAGGGTCCAACTGATCGCTACACGCTGAGGAAGTTCTCCCTAACCGTCGCGGTCGGTCGATTCTCAAAGGATATAAGACACTGTACGCCACTGGAATATGCAATTGTATCGTAATTCGATAACATATAATAGACGTCTTTGTACCACGTTATTTGATGGCCTTTGGGAAGCATGGTCCAGCGGGTTTGGGCACTCTTGACTTGAAGGAGAAATCATAGCATTAACAGTGAGTGTCAAATGAATAGAACGAACAGCCTTTGGGGAGTGTACATTTCTCTAGGTTTTGTCTCACTCCGTCCGGTAATGTACTTTCAACCAACCAGACCAGAAGGTGATCAGACGGTTGTCGATTGATATCATTATGTTGACCATCTGCGATGGAACAAGATCACTCAGTCGGAGCGAATCACTCTCTCCAACAGACAAAACACAGCCAGGTCTGAAACTTTGCCTAAAACCTGAGATGGTTCTGTTTTTGCGTCTTCGCTCAGACAAAGTAACCATGTACTTTTGACATTACAGCGTTTTTAAGATCTTCATAATAACATACTGTTAATGGCTAAAATGTGACTGATGTATTGGGGAAGGGGGGGAGACTGTAAACACCAAAACAAGGCTCACATCTACCTGGTGATGTCACCATCTTTTCTCAGATGCAGCTATCCTCGTTGGGTTATCATCATCAAAGAGCACATATTTGCCAAACAAGCTTCAGTCTCAGTTGTTTTACCCATGAGACATTTCAGCCCAGGCCAGACGGACCGCCATGGTCTCTGTCTATCCCATCATCATGAATTTACAACTGTAATGTCCCTAGAGTCCCATCCACAGCGTTACTTATCTACAAAATTCAATACAGACAGTTAACCCTTTCAGTACGGATATCAACCCAGAGTTAGGTCATGGAGTTCATTGTTTGGTTTCCTTACAATACAACTTTACCAGTGACCAATGACACAGTGACTGCCTTGTTGATTTCTATGGGTGAGTTGCCCATAGAGAGCCAGCCTGTTGATTTCTATGGGTGAGTTTTCCATAGAGAGCCGACTTGTTGATTGCTATGGGTGAGTTGCCCGTAGAGAGCCAACTTGGTGATTTCTATGGGTGAGTTGCCCATAGAGAGCCAACTTGTTGATTTCTATGGGTGAGTTACCCATAGAGAGCCGACTTGTTGATTGCTATGGGTGAGTTGCCCATAGAGAGCCAACTTGGTGATTTCTATGGGTGAGTTACCCATACAGGGCCAACTTGTTGATTTCTATGGGTGAGTTGCCCATAGAGAGCC
>NMRB01000026.1:163555-214631 GCA_002633025.1 Notospermus geniculatus | reverse complement strand
TGACGACGACCTAATTTTGGCAAGATGGCTGCCAGTGAAACTCCTAGACTGAACAGAGTGGTAATCTAAAACCTTCACGAAGCACTTTTAGAATCAATTTAACAATTTCTCCTGAACTTTATCGTGGCATGTTTGTCCATCCATCGATTTACATCTGATGGAGAACTTAATTAGATAAATTTACTGTTTAATCTGCGTATCCCATGGCAACGGCCAATTTTCTAAATGTCAGTAACCATGTTATTTTGACGTTTATGAATCGTGTTCGTGGGCTCAGTTATCTCAACTAATAATCTTGTTGGAGAGATTTTCTTCTTTATCTTAAGAGATTATTTGGTCTGATTTTAATTTAGGTAAATGGCCGGTGGCTTACTGGTAAAGTGCAGGAATGAGAAAACTTGGTTTATTTCGATGTCCTCATTGAAGTTGGAGCTCCATTGTCTGGTGTGACGTCATCTTTGGACCATGCAGTGAACCAGTTCATTTTCTCAAAATAAACTCAAACGCCCATCTAAAAGAGGTTCTTCACGTGACGTCACATTTCCATGACGACACAATGCCACCATATTGGCCGTCAAAATGGCAAGCGATGTCACGGCATGAACACAGCATCAACACACAGATCGTGACATTAAAATGTCATGACGTGAATTTTTTTACATCGTCGCCAGCCATTTGAGGGCCAACATGCAGTCACGTGACCGTTGTGACGTCAGTGAAGAACCTCCATGGTTACCCATGTGTGCCACCTCACCTCTGACAGTTTTATGTCTGCGACATGGTATGGCTCACCGACATGATTTCCAATCTACAGACATGAATGTGTACGAGCAATGCCAACATTATCAGTGCATTTTGTTCATGAATTTATATCTTTACTGTCAGCCTCATCAACTTTGGTAAGAATTGTTCCTCTGCAGCTTATCTTTGCAAACAAATGTGTAAAACGGCAAATCTGATTTTTCTCAACTGAGTCATAATACGGCTTCATTTCAATCCATCATCGTTCGCAGGTGGTTTGGAAAGAAAAGATTCGTTCGTTTTCGTAAGACTGTGAGTCACAGATTTATGATGATTCCTCGATCGTTTGTCGCGGTTTTACTATTCATTTTCACCGAGTCAGTTTGTGATTCTAGAACGGTTAAAAAACGATGTGGTATTATTGGTGTTTTAACTCTCTCGGGAGGCTATGGATGATATGATATCACTCAGCTCTGATTGGTTTCTGTCAGGGAGACGACGTTGGGGGGTTGGCAATTTTTCTACTGTTTGCGGTAATGTAATCCAGTGGGTATATCTGGTTTCGATCAAAAATGGAGCCATTGACTGTGGTGTCATGCAGGAGGAAACCAGATCTTCCATCAGTGATTGTCATCGTGTTCATATGACAGACAGGAGATAGTGACTTTGATGATCCATGGAGCTGTTAAGAGTGGTGCAGTTGAAAACGGCCCCCGTCAAATCTGAGGTTCCACGTTCAATCCCCAGTCAGACCCAGTCTTCATGTGATAGAAAAGCCAACTCTCTTTGACAGTGCAGGTCTTCTCTAGGTCCTCTGGTGTCCCAGAACATCACAAAATTTGGTGTCACAGTGCTTCACATTTGAAATCTGCAGGAGCTCAGTAAGTTGAGCTCCACAAAGGCTCGAGGAGAGCTGTTCACACTCGTGAAGGAGAGCTGTTCACACCCGTGCCCGAACTTCAAGGATGACGAGGAGCATGGTCAATCGAGCTCCTCTGCACAATTTTGTGGGCGCACAGGGGGACAAGCGTGATTGCACCACGTGATGGCATCCACGTCATTATGGATGACATCATGGCGTGCATTTCTTCTCTGTGACGTCAAATTCCATGACGTTCCATGACAGATAACTGGTGGCGACCTCTAACGGCAGTAAAGTCTCCCGTTCACTGTTTCATTGACCTTATAATTCTGTTTCACCATTGCTCACATTCACAGCCAGCTCTCCAACAATCCACCACTGCGACAGGTGCTACTTTCATCTAACAGGTTGATGGTTACGGAAACTGACATGTGACAGGGATCAAACACACATCGCTGCTTCGATCCTGATTATTTTTGATTGGACGAGATCTTATAAGTCTTCAGAAAGCTCTCAACCACAGAAGAATGCCGTCAGAATCGTACACAACGTTCTTTCATACCTCTTCATCTTGTCCATTGTGCGCATGAAGCGTGGACCAATCAGAATCACCGACGAATCAGAACATATATCAAGATGTCAATTATGCTGGTCGACATGAGTAACAAGAATCTACGACGTTGCTGGATTAGGTGCGGGAGTTGCTCAGGGTTGTTTGTGCTGGGTGAATCATAGCAGGAAGGGGTACTGCAGCGATCAATGTCTGGTGGAAAAAAATGAGCTGCTATTTAACTACTCCGTTGCTAGCTTTTTGAGTCGTTACATTAGGATGAGTTTGAAAGTGAGAGTGACTTCAATCTGTGTCCGCGACGACCTTGATTGTTGGGGTGTCAAAGTGGTGTAGTGGAAATCAGCACTGTCACCTCTGAGGTTCCTGATTTGATCCCTGTTCAAAGTGTGACTCTCTTCAACAGCAGAGTTTTTTCTGGCCACTCTTGTTTCCTCCTGCTATACATTGAATACGCCCAATGTTGCCAATAAAAGCCATAATGCCATATTTGACGTGTTTGACGCTTTGTCCTCAACAGGAACCGTCAGTCGCACTTATCGCCAAAAGATGGCAGCAAAGATCTAGCGGACCAATACAATATAAAATTCTCTTGATTTCTGCCCAGTCAACCGTGAATGGGTCTGCTAGGCGTTGAAGTGGACAGAAGTGACTCCTATTGGTCAACTACTGACAGCTCCTATTCTTTGTAAGGCTGCGTATCCACAGACTCTTCGCTTGTGGCATGTTCCCTTGCTCCATGGACTTGAGCCGTTCTAGGACAATAAGACCTGGCCTTGTGCCCCCTATGGGAACGGCCAGTAAGCAAATCAATGGTTCATGCCACAAGGAGACAGCCTATGGATACACGGCCTAAGAAACCTTGGTCTTAAGAGATGAAGACCAGTGCTTTCATCCCCCTTGACAAATCCTTCCCACGTGTATGTCTGTATAATCTCACCCGGCTCATGTCGGTCAGATGTTCCTCTAAATCACATTACTCCTTGTCACCGTGGAAATAATCGTCGGGAACGTGACGTGAGGATGGCATGTTGATTGGCGCAATTGGTATTGGAAGTGTTCTGCTTAGACTCAAGGGATTTGGTCCCTTGTTTGTCTGAGGTCACTCACCTCAACCATGTCAGTGTAAGACCTTGACCTTTCAAGGTCAGTGTGGTGGGGTTTATCCCTTTGCCAGGTCAAATATTTGACCTTCGGCTCTCAAGGTCAGTGTGTCAGACCCGTCCAATGTTGGTCTTGCTGGTGTGTTGTCTTTGACCTCTGACATTACAAGCCCAAATGTTTTCATGGTCAATGTGGTGGGGATTATCCCTATGCAAGGTCAAGCATTTGACCTTCAGCTCTCAAGGTCAGGGTCTCAGACCTATCCAATGCTGGCCTTGCTGTGAAGTCTTTGACCTCTGACTTCTTTGACCTCTGATTTCACAAGGTCAAATGTTTTCAAGGTCATCCAAGGTCAGTCAGTCTGTCTTGTCAACCAGTGTTACAACTTTGGTGTTGGAGATCTCTTCACCATGGTGGACAGCAGATGCTCTAACCATGTTTCTTGACATGACAGATCAAGGCTTGTTGGTTTCATGATCATTGACCTTGAGCTAGCGATGGCTGCAAAGCGACATGTAGTCAACCGGCTCTCTTGTTGTTGATCTTTGATGTCCGGCTGGCTATTTACACGAGACCTTATTATGGTAAATATTCCTCCTTTGATCATGAGCCGTGTAGGATCATGTACCGTGTAGGATCCATGATGGCGTTCTCTTGTCGCTTTCGCCGTGTTTGAGGGATTAGGATCAGTCCTAATCTGTCATTTTCCACATCACACATTTCTTGTCTGTTGCAGGTTCTCTTAAAAGTGCTGCTGCACAGGGAATTTCCTGGCAAGTTGGCTGTCTTGGCAGTGGGAGTCTTTCCTGCCGTTAGAGGCCGCCAGCAGTTAGCGGTCCTAGAACGTCATGGAATTTGACGTCACAGAGAAGAAGTGCACGCCACAACGTCATCTGTAATGACATGGCTTACGTCTCTGATGTCAAATTTTGTGACGTTCTAGGACCGCTAACAGGCGGCCTCTAACGGCAGCCAGGAAAGTCTCCCATTGGCAGTGGTTTCTGTCGTTGGTCTCGGCATAAGCCACAAGGAAACCATCAATGGTAAATTGCCCATTGAAAACCAATTCGAACAGGAAAATTCGCAAGTGGAGCAGCACCTTTGGTGTACCTGTCTACTACCTTTATTAGCCCTGTCTCCCACCTTAGTGGTCGCTCTCTACTACCTTTTGGCTGTCCGTGATTGAGAGGTGTCCTGATTATAGAATCTCAAATGGCCTGCTTGAGACCGAACTTCAGTGTCAACAGAGAGGTGTCCTCCTGGCAGAGGTGTCCGCCAAGGAAGGTTCCAAGATAGTGCCTTGCGAGCCTTTATGGTGTTTCTCGTGTTCAGGTTAACATTGGATGATTGGTTGATTTTGATTGGCTAGCTTCAACAGGATAACCGTCCAATCAGTGATGATTTTATCCACATCGTTAGGTATTCACGTCCGTCTCTTCCAAGTTCGCAATCTCAGGAAGATATAAAGTAACCGATCATCTTTGTCCCTGAATTAGACGTTTCCTTAGCGAATGATCCATCTGCCAAAGACGATGGATGCACTGTCCTAAGGCGAAGAGATAAAGGGCCATTTGCTATTCACCTGTTACGGTTTCAGAGGATTGACGCTCAGTTCCGGTGTCCCTAAGTGGCGAGGCCGTGTTGGTATTCTAGACATCTGGATGATGGTTCCCTATGGATATGAATGATGTGTTTCTGACAAATGATAGGGTCATTCGAAGATACTAGATGTTATTATGGGATCAGTATCAATGGACAAGTAGACTGTTTGTTGTATATTCCTGGGGTTGTATTGTGCTACTATACTACTTGTGTATTTCAGCATGTAAATGGTATCTGTGAAGATAGGTGTGGTCAGAATGCCATGACGTCAGTCTTTCATAAGAGTCTGTCACTGTAGCATAAAGACAAGGGAAAGTTAGGGCAGCGGTGCAGTATACATGTAGTTGAACATCAGACTCATGACCAAGAGGCGGCGGGTTCATCGGAGCAAGTGGAGTGTATATGACTTCAACCATGATGTGATCTGACATGGCACACTTTGTCGTTGACGTCAGCATGGCGGTAAAAAGTGACGTCACAATGAGCCACTGCACGCTGTCTTTTTTAGCCAGTGAAGCTGCGTTTACCGGACACCTGGAATACAGACGCGGAAGCGGTATATGCCATGCATTTTCGCATACAACATATTGCTTCCACATCCGTATACCACATTCCAGATGTCTGGTAAATGCAGCTTAATGCTGTATTTTGCACTCAGTTCATTCTCAACGCAATATTTTTTTACTGCTACCATCAAAGGTTGTACAGTTTCTATCTTGTCATGATTTCCCGTATCCTCGTCAGATGGCATATGTTACATCTGGTAGGCAATCTCGCGCAGGTTTTGGGGACACAGTGCGTGAGTGGGGCAAATTCGTATCTCTTGAACAATCACTTTGCGTTGTTTTGCCTACCAGAAAAGTGCGCATGCGCGGGTTCCAAGAAATCTCGAACAGGAAAATTCGCAAGTGGAGCAGCACCTTTGGTGTACCTGTCTACTACCTTTATTAGCCCTGTCTCCCACCTTAGTGGTCGCTCTCTACTACCTTTTGGCTGTCCGTGATTGAGAGGTGTCCTGATTATAGAATCTCAAATGACCTGTTTGAGACCAAACTTCAGTGTCAACAGAGAGGTGTCCTCCTGGCAGAGGTGTCCGCCAATGAAGGTTCTAATGTATCTAAGAAATAGGGCCTAGCGAGCCTTTCTGGTGTTTCTCGTGTTCAGGTTAACATTGGATGATTGGTTGATTGTGATTGGGTAGCTTCAACAGGATAACCATCCAATCAGTGATGATCGTTAGGTATTCACGTCCGTCTCTTCCGAGTTCGCAATCTCAGGAAGATATAAAGTAACCGATCATCTTTGTCCCTGAATTAGACGTTTCCTTAGCGAATGATCCATCTGCCAAAGACGATGGATGCACTGTCCTAAGGCGAAGAGATAAAGGGCCATTTGCTATTCACCTGTTACGGTTTCAGAGGATTGATGCTCAGTTCCGGTGTCCCTAAGTGGCGAGGCCGTGTTGGTATTCTAGACGTCTGGATGATGGTTCCCTATGGATATGAATGATGTGTTTCTGACAAATGATAGGGTCATTCGAAGATACTAGATGTTATTATGGGATCAGTATCAATGGACATGTAGACTGTTTGTTGTATTCCTGGGGTTGTATTGTGCTACTACTGTGTATTTCAGCATGTAAATGGTATCTGTGAAGATAGGTTTGGTCAGAATGCCATGACGTCAGTCTTTCATAATGAGTCTGTCACTGTAGTATAATGACAAGGGAAAGTTAGGGCAGCGGTGCAGTAGTTGAACATCAGACTCATGACCAAGAGGCGGCGGGTTCATCGGAGCAAGTGGAGTGTATATGACTTCAACCATGATGTGATCTGACATGGCACACTTTGTCGTCGACGTCAGCATGGCGGTAAAAAGTGACGTCACAATGAGCCATTGCACACTGTCTTTTTTAGCCAGTGAAGCTGCGTTTACCGGACACCTGGAATACAGACGCGGAAGCGGTATATGCTATGCATTTTCACATACAACATATCGCTTCCGCATCCCGTTTACCGCATTCCAGATGTCTGGTAAATGCAGCTTAATGCTGTATTTTGCACTCAGTTCACTCTCAACGCAATATTTTTTTACTGCTACCATCAAAGGTTGTACAGTTTCTATCTTGTCATGATTTCCCGTATCCTCGTCAGATGGCATATGTTTTTCCTGTCGCCAGTAACACAGAACAATTTACTCCCGTGGTGAGGAAACCCCCGGAAGGCCAGCGACGTGGCGCGTCCTCCTGCGTTATTCAAAACATGATTGATTGTCGTACGGTTTGGGAAATGATCGGGAACGGAAATAAATTGGATTTTTCTCGTGGACAGACGTTCGGTGGTGTAATATTCCTCAAGCGATTGCGCATGACAGTAATTGAAAAAATTTATGAAGTCCCGTGGAAAAAGATCATGTCAGAATGTAATTGAAAGTTTTAAAAATTAGTTCACGTTTCGAATGGATGAGAGGTGATTATTTTGAAAAAATGATTAAAGTGGATGTTGTCTGCTGGCTCATCGTTGATGCTCAGCATCAGTCCTGGTCACCTGTAAAGTTGGATGTCAATTTCAAGGTGCTGTCTGTGCATCTTAAACGTGTTTTGTCACTCCTTCCCAACACCTCATGGATATTTTATTACGGTCCATCTTTGAATGTAGTGAAATACGCAGTTGATGGCTTACTAACTCCCCGAGTAGGCAGTCCATATTTACTCAAAACTTCTGATGGTAAACATGGTAAATTAGCTCTAGATGTCTGATGATTTTGGCAACAGAAGTGTTTTCCTAAAGCTCATAACGCACATACGGAAATTTCAGTGAGAGGTCTCTGCGAACCATGTCTTTGAACAAAAATCTATGCAGTCTAGCTCATTTCTGCAAGTTTTATGTCTGTGACATGGCTAACAGACACATTTTCTCATATCACAGACGTGAATTTGTATGTCTGCTGCCAGTTAATGGAGTCCCTATCACAGGTCTCTGTCTGCTCCAGGTTCAGCTCAAGACGATGTTTTTTCTTGCATCCGCCATCTTCATCAGAATTGTAATTAAACACACCAGCTACAATAGCGTCTGATGGGTTTGTCAATTTCATCCTAAGTTGCACTGAAGCATGTACATTTCAGTATAAGAAATACACATGGTGGTAAATTCATTTCATGCTGTTTGTGAAAAACTTGAAGCTCAGTGACTAGAGAGCCTAACGTCAGGCTGTATTGAATTAAAGATTGTAATTTTCATCGGAGTAACCATCCTAAGAAAAATTTCAAACGATGTTTTTCTCGTCGGCGCTGTGTGATGAATTTGTCTTTTGTGAGAGAATTGACGTCAAGAATGAAAGTCATTATTAAAGTGATGTGGATGTGTCGGGTAAAAGTCGACTGTGGGAATTTAATTATTGTGAGAGGTTGCCACTGGTTGTCAATCTGATTTTAAAAAAGATGTTCACAGAATGTTTGAAAAGTTCTGTGGAATATAAGTGCAATGTATGACAGAAAGGAAGCAAAGGATTTTATTTGTTTTTATTCATCATCAGCATCCAATATGTGACTGGTTCTGGCAAAAGCAGTCGCATGTCGCTTAGAACATGTAGAAGGTGAGCATCAACAAACGAAGATAACACCAGGAGGGAATGCAAGAAATAGGTTGTTTTAGATTTCATAATAAACAGACAAACTGAAATTGACAACGAACATAATGTTTTCAACTTGCCAAACTGAGAGCAACATGCGATTGGTTTTCTTGCCAGAACTGGTCGCATATTGTGTGGTCGCATTTGTAGCCACAAATCTGTAAAATCGACCATGAAATTCTGCAGTTCACTGCAGATTTCAATGTTCCCAGCACAGGGCGCCCCCTTTCCCCAATTCCTGGATCCGCCCCTGGTTCGCCTAGTCCAGAATGTGTTTTATGGTAAAGTATCGGAATTCCTGCTGTATTCAAAGTCTCGTGTCTATAGTACATCACATGCGGATGACATTAAAACACTAGAACCTGTTGTATCATATACTTAATGTACTGTTAAAGAGCACAAAATCGATTGGTTTTATATCAAGTTATGATGGAGCTGGTTAATTACAGTGGTATGGTGACAGCTTGCAGGAATGAACATCTCTACATGAGACAGGAATATCATCTTTAGCCAATGGCTGCCAGTGTTTCTTCAGCCAATGGCTATCATTGTTTCTTAACAGCCAATGGCTATCATCATTTCTTCAGCCAAATGGCTATCATCATTTCTTCAGCCAATGGCTATCATCATTTCTTCAGCCAATGGTTATCATCATTTCTTCAGCCAAAATGGCTATCATCATTTCTCAGCCAAAATGGCTATCATCATTTCTCAGCCAATGGCGCTCATCATTTCTACAGCCAATTACTATCATTGTTTCTCCTGCCAATGGCTATAATCGTTTAATCGTTTCTTCAGCCAGTGACTATCATCATATTCTTTGATTCAAACTTGCCTCACAGGTTCTGTCTCTCATTTGGTCCTGGACCATCATCAGCAATGCCTGCCATCGCAAAAGCTGAAAAAAAACACATATACTTGAGTTTCCTCCCCATCACTTCTGTCCTGCGCCCGCTCCGCTCCAAACAATACACATGTGTCTCATGTGCCACTCCAAAACTCATTTCACAAACATTCATCATCGCTACATTGAAAGCAAACATTATCAACATCTCCTTAGCACGATTTTGGGACTTCACATTGAGAACCATTTATGCGTGTTTCGTCAGAAGTGCTCGTGAGATCTCCACTACTGCATTATTTTATCGTCGGTAAATATTCGTTGACAAATTAAAGATTGGATCATGGGAATGCCCCGGGGTGAGTGGCCGGTGGCGCCGGGGTTTCCTCAGCGATGGATTCTCCTGGATGAGTTATACATCAGAAGGGATCGTCTTTTAATGCTTGAGATAATCCAGCAAGTAGGCTCACATTGTCGTGAGTAACTCTCCTTAATCCCTAACATTGAGATATTACATTAATAACATCGTCAAGGAAGCGTATTCATAGGCTAATGATCTCAGCAATAGCTAATTGTCGCCGTGGTATTGTCTCCATGCGACAGCACTATGGCGACGTTCTTGACAACGAGTGTGGGGATGAGGTTTGATTACTTCCTAGGAGAGTGTCTCCTACAGAATTATCTTCATGCGATGGCATTATGGCGGCATTCTTGATGGCGGCTGGATGTGGACGAGGTTCCATTTCCTGAGAGAGACACTGAATACAATGATCCGTTATATTAGGTGTTGGCTTTATAACTGTAGATGTGAACTTTTGACTTCGTCATCATGGTTTTGTTTGACAGAAGATTCCCTCATATTTGACTTCGTCATCATGGTTTTGTTTGACAGAAGATTCCCTCATATTTGCTTCTGGGGGTTCCCAGCCATGTTGCCGTTGTTAAGTGGATAGTTTTTGTTGAACCCCTGCCGGCTGTCAGAGAGGTGCAGTAGAAACACTAGCACCTCTCACTGCTGAGGTTCCGGGTTCGATCCCCAGTTGTACCCAATCTTCATGTGATATAGAGGGCAATTCTCTATGACAGTTCAGCTTCTTTGGGCTCTCTGGTTTCCTCCTGTAGGCTTATGCACCCAATATTCGAGAGGTTAAGAAATCGCTCCGTTAACGGTAACACTAATGCTAACGTTATTTTTTACATTGCAAATGTACGTCAGAAATAGCGTTAGCCTTAGTGTTATCGTTAACGGCGCGGTTTCTTAACCTCTCCTCTAGGCTGTAATGCCATAGTTGACACTGTAGCGACATCAGCCAAGTTCTTGCACCACTTGACTGCAGTTCATTTTAGTGTAAATGAATCTCACATGTGAAAAAACAACATTGAAATGTTTCGTATGTCGTCGATTTTATCCTACTTCTGCCGTTCCCGACGTACTAAACGCCATCAAGATGCATGACAAGTGCAACAAGAGACGTAATTCAGGAAATGCGTCTTTTTACAGCTTCGCATAAACGCGATGCCGCTGGAGTTCAACGCCCTGTCATCACTCTTAAACGACGATGTTTGTATCTTGTTTCACTCGCCGTTCGCTCCTGCAATCAGTTGTTTGACAGAATTCAATTATGGCGATGTCAGCCCGAACATCTTGCTACATCCTAGCGGGATTCCGTTCTGTCGATTATGGACGCAGTATGGTTGTTTGTCGATTTGTTTTTAAGGAACGCGCAGGTTCGTTTGACACTTTTAAGATGGACTGAATGACGGGGGATTTCGTGTGACAGATTACGAGATATGTATCGTGGCAATTTTGATCTGAGGGATTTGAAATTGATCACTGTTTTGTGTTAGAATATTCATACTATCATCATTAACCCTTTCCTCACTGTAGGCCTACACGTTCGGCGCCACCTAAATATCATTATTCAGCCTCATTTGCAGCATTTGAGGTGTCCTTTTGGGTGGATTAGTCTTAGGGCGGCTTTCCATTGGAGCGTTTCCATGCGTGGAAACGCTCGAAAGCATCGTTTTTTCACGGAGTTGGTCACGGTGCGAAAATAACAATGCTTTCGAGCGTTTCCGTGCACGGAAACGCTCCAATGAAAAGCCGCCCTTAGGAGTGACGGGCGGATTTGGTGAAGAAAGTGTAAAAAGATGTCATCCAGGCTCGGATCCAGTGGGGGCCCTGGGTACACGCCTCCCCTTTGGCCAACAAAAATCTCTTAAATTGACCGTGAAATTCTGGAATTTGGGGCATGAATTTCAAATATTTCATTGTTCCAAGCATAGGGCGCCCCTTCTTTTCCCAAGTCCTGGATTCGCCCATTGCCCACTGTTCCCTGTTCTTCATGTGATGGAGGAGCTTTTCGGAGAGAGTGCAGGTGTTGTCCGGATCCACCGGTTTCCTCCTCCTGCCTATTATTGCCATTAAGCTATTTTCTAAACTCGGTGCTTTTTTCATGTGCCAATTTTCACCGAGAATGGTTCACCTTAGCTCTCAAACTCATGTACATGGCCATTTTTCGTTACAGACCCATACTACAGCAACCTACACCCACTGACTAAAAGCGTCCATCTTGATTATCGCGATGTTCACACGCTGCGCCTGAAAAGAGCGGCAAATGGTGATGTGTCTCCCGGTGGAGCAGATTCTCCTGGAGTACCCGCCACAGCTGAAAATGTAACAAAACAAGTTACGGCACCTCCGCCCACCGTGGCGGCGACTACTCAAAAGGAAGTGATGACACCCCAAACCACCGCCAAACCAGCAGGGACAACAGTAGGACCGACTACGAAAGCACCGACGACACAGGTGCCGACGACGATGGGTGTACCGGGCACGACGCCAAACTATACTGAGGTGAGGGGATCTGTTCCTGTGAAAGGAACCAGGGACTCTAATGCCCCTTGGGCCCTGTCCGTGTTTTGAAAACATTTGTGCATGTATCATATTCTTTATTACAAATGAACTTAATATTATATACAAAAAACTTTGATTTCTGTGTAGGCCTACCCGTCAGCCTGTACAGGAGGCAACTGATAGACAAATCCCAAATTCCCAGATCTGCGCAATTCCGCCGAAATCGCAAACACAACCTCGACCTGAAGTCGTAAGAAAACCAACAATGGTGAATTGCCCATTGAGAGCGAATTATACACGAAAACTCTCACGTAGAGCAGTAGTGTGATGCTTTGTAGATGTACCAAGATTTTTTTCGAGCACAAATATTCCATTTCAGAGCCACGATACTCACCAATATTACGAGTCATACATCATCAGTGACCACGAGCGCGCCAAGAAAATGTGGATCGATCCGTATTCTATGGAGAACGAAGAAAAAGGTCATAAGGTCGTCCAGCATTCAATTTTGTCCAACAGCCACAGGACAGCTGCGGTAAGATTATTGAGTAATAGCAGGGCAGATTGAGGGTTTTTTGCAGGGGGAGGCTGAGGGGGGACGCAAGGGACTGTTTAAGTCGGGCATTGTCGTCACTCAGAGTTGCATTCATCTGGCATCTGCCATAATAATATCCGATAGGGGCCTACCAGTTGGTTGCTAGGGAAGAGCACTGCCATCTTTCAGCGTGAGATAGAATTAGAAGATAAGGATATTTGAGGCTGACAGTTAGAAGAAGTTGAAGATTTGACCAAGTTTCTAGAATGATGTTTTTCTATTTCCAGACTGTTGGTATCTCATTCAAGTTTCTTTTCTACGGCCACCTGGTGCAGAAAGTCACAATTGCCACGGGAGGTAGGTGCATCGCAACATTTGTACCTCGTGAATTCCTCATGTACTCATTTCCGAGAGTGCCGCCCGGCGTTCTTAGTGTGATAACGTAAAGTGGTTGTAAGATTTCTTTGTGGAGTACAGAAGACTAGCGGCTATGACCTTGAGCAGTAGGCCAAGGGCAGACTTCTCTCCTCTCCAGGCTACAACAATATTCTTCTTCAAACGCTGGGACTCTTCCCAAGGGCAAAAAGCCCCGAATTTCCCGTCACGCCCCTTTTATACCCACGGGACGGCCAACACTACGATACGTCACAACTTGACGTCGGTCAAGACATTTGATCTCTCATTCCTGTTTTTATGAAACATTTTGATGTTGTTTTTTGCAGGTTTCCTATACATGAGTAGCTTCCTCCACCAATGGCTGACTGCCACCCAATATATCGCTCCCTTGATGGCTAACTTCGACAGCACGATTGGGGAATCGTCAGATATACGTTACATTGACAATGGTGAGTAGGCCTACTCGACTTGCTCTTACTTTTAAAATAGTGTGATTCAAGGCCATACTCTTAACTTGGTTCGTTACAGGCTGTTTAGACAGTATGGAGGATTTGCTTGTAATGTAGGAGGAAACTGGAGCTATAAAGAGAGTTGCCCATTCACATAAATTCTGGGCCAACTGGGAATCGAACCCAGGATCTCAGCGGTGACAAGCTCTAGATGTTTCCACTTCACCATTCTTACCTTTTCTACAAATCATGGCTAAATCATCACCAGAGTTTCTTACGTTTTCTTACTTGCATGATTACCAACATCCTCTCTTCAGGTACCATGTTCCTGGTCCAGTGGCAGAATATCCAACTAAAAGATGATGAGGGTAAGGATAACAATCAAAGTAAGGCAACTTTTGATTTTCAAAACCAGGGCGTAGCATCGTAGAGGGTCAAGGTCATTGGGGCAAAGTGAGGGCTGAGTGTGTTCAGGTCAAGGTCATCTGAAATGATCAAAATCAGAGTGTAGTGTCATAGAGGGTCAAGGTCATTGGAGCCATAAATGTGGGCTGAGTGTATTCCCGGGTCAAGGTCATCTGAGACTGATCAAAATCAGGGTTAAGCTTCATAGAGGGTCAAGGTCATTGAGGCCAAATGAGGGTTGAGTGTACCGTGGGGTCAAGGTCATCTGAGAGTGATCAATAGAAGTGAGTGCATCATCTAGAGTTATGGTCTCATCAGCAACTTCCAAAACAAAGAGGCCATTTCAAAATGACCAAGATCAAGAGAGGGCCAGGATCTTGGATGTGTTTACCAACATGAGCAAAGTGGATGGTCAATGTTGTATCGAAGTTTGGTGTTGTTGTACATGGTTGAAGTCCTATGGTAAGTCTCCGGTTGAGATATTCAAAGCATGCATGGGTTGTGTTCGTGCATAGATATAGGTTGAACATGAGTGGCAGAATGGCCAATGTTTACTAAACAAAAATCAGGTCGTTGTACAAATGATGAAATCAGATGTATTTTTGGAAGTCCGTGCCGGTCCAATTCTTCTTTTGTGGGAAGAATGTTTGGATAATATAATCAGTGGACACCGGAATGGCGTTGAAGGAAATGAAGCACGACTGTGACCTAGTTTTCATTTTACACGGTTAAAGAGACACCTAGTATTTCGTCACGAAATCTATCAAACAGTTTTTCTGCTGTACAAATGCATTGGAGTGCACAGTGCAAAACTCAAGTAAAAGCATTTACTAATTTCATCCAGTGATTGACATGGTAAGGCTGTATTTACTTGATTCCATTTAAGATTTTTCCCTGTCTCCTTCCAGCGGGACCATTTACTTTTCAAGCTGCTTTACGTGATGATGGAGTTATTTTATTTAACTATAAACAAGTAAGTGACCTTTGACCTTGTCTGACCTTTGTTAGAGTGCATTGATTCGTTTGACGCTTGACATTCCCTCCAGAAAGCAGGATGCACATGATAGAGTTTGATCCCCATGCCCGGTGGCCAAAATTGAACATGGCGACAATCCTGTTGATGCCACCTGATGGTGGAAACTGGAACTAATGTGCCTTGAGGTACCCCTGTAGAAAATTTGATGGACCTATCTTCAACAGTGCTGGAAACATCTCTATTATGAATGATGTGTAAGGGTGTGAATTTTGTTGGAAGGGAGCTGAAAAAATTGCGTAGAATTGTCCACCACTAGTTTCTTTGGAACAGAATAAATAGGGTGGTCCATTCATGTGTTCCCTGTTCTCATAAAGCTTGTAAAAATTGATCATCCAAAGCATGTCTCAATAGGCTTGATGAATGACTGCTTGTAACAGCATGATGAAGTGACCATGACCTTTGATGGTTCAAGGTCATTTGCAAGGTCAAGGACAAGGCCAGTGCCTCATGATGCTGAACACCGCAGGTTGACTCATGATGCCGGTTCAATGTAAAGTAGTGTTAAAAATGATATCTCGTCCCGGTATACTGGACGACAGCATTCTATGTAAAATATGTCAAAATATTCCGGCACTGAACTGGTTAAGCCTTCTGTTATTTCTTCACATGCTTCCTCATCAGGTGCCAAAAGATATCTCGGCCCTACCACGGAACAATCACCCGGTAAAAGTTGGCCTGTCCGACGCATATTATTATGATCGTTATTCAAATATATCAAGTGAGTCTACGCCCCCTGTTGGAAATCATGCCGCAGTCTAGATTTCCGGCCTTGGTAGAGCCTCATGATGAGATGATAGGCCAGTTCTCTCTTGTCGCTTGGGTTGAATCCCCTGCAAGTCTTCAGAACGGCTGAGGTTGGAAATCTGGAATGCGGTCTTAGTCTTATCCCACGTGGTCTTGTTATGCATGGATTGTATCAGTTGTGATTTTGGTCTTATCATTATTTGATTTTCAGTTTCCTGTGCCGAAAGCCTCCATTACACTGGGTTTAAATGGTAGTATTAGGAATGAAGGTTATGTGGGGGAGGGGGAAGACTGAAGCACCCCTTTTTGTCATTTTCCCAAAATTCGCTAGAAAATGCCAGCTTTCGGTAACATAGTCCTACAGGGTTGGAATTGTATCATACGTGTTCTCAATCTTGGAGCCATCTTGACATATCAACAAGGCCTACGGTCACTTCATCCTTTGACTACACTCCCTTCCCTTGGAATGGTCGAGGGTAGGAGTGTTTGGATGATGATGTTTTGGAGTTCATTTTAGAATTTTCCAACAAATTCCTCTCCGAGTCTTGGCAGTTTCACCGATCTGATTTAAAACACAGAACATTCCGCCCGAAAGCAACCAAACACGTCTGTTTCCAAATATATGATCAGAATTTAATCAAATTAGAAAATGAATGTGATAGATATCATGTTGTCAATAATTGATTTTAACGGCTGACACATTTGCTTCTGGTTATCACCAACCGCGGCTGATGGAGGCATTTCGGCACATCAGTCCAACCCTTTGATGTATTAATCATTTCCCTGGGGCGCCACCTATTGAAATTGATTGTAACATATGAGGATGAATACAAATTTGACTAATATCTGCGTTCCGTTTTGCCCTGTTTCATCTAGTTGAAATCAACAGACAAAATTATTGAAATCGGCAGTTGAATACATGACGGCGCAAAATTGAACCCACGGGCAATTTATGATCGTTATTCAAATATATCAAGTGAGTCTACGCCCCCTGTTGGAAATCATGCCGCAGTCTAGATTTCCGGCCTTGGTAGAGCCTCATTATGAGATGATAGGCCAGTTCTCTCTTGTCGCTGGGGTTGAATCCCCTGCAAGGCTTCAGAACGGCTCAGGTTGGAAATCTGGAATGTGGTCTTAGTCCTACCCCACGTGGTCTTGTTATGCATGGATTGTATCAGTTGTGATTTTGGTCTTATCATCATTATTTGATTTTCAGTTTCCTGTGCTGAAAGCCTCCATTACACTGGGTTTAAATGGTAGTATTAGGAATGAAGGTTATATGGGGGAGGGGGAAGACTGAAGCACCCCTTTTTGCCATTTTCCCAAAATCTGCAAGAAAATGCCAGTTTTCGGTAACATAGTCCTACAGGGTTGGAATTGTATCATACGTGTTCTCAATCTTGGAGCCATCTTGGCATATCAACAAGGCCTACGGTCACTTCATCCTTTGACTACACTCCCTTCCCTTGGAATGGTCGAGGGTAGGAGTGTTTGGATGATGATGTTTTGGAGTTCATTTTAGAATTTTCCAACAAATTCCTCTCCGAGTCTTGGCAGTGTCACCGATCTGATTTAAAACACAGAACATTCCGCCCGAAAGCAACCAAACACGTCTGTTTCCAAATATATGATCAGAATTTAATCAAATTAGAAAATGAATGTGATAGATATCACGTTGTCAATAATTGATTTTAACGGCTGACACATTTGCTTCTGGTTATCACCAACCGCGGCTGATGGAGGCATTTCGGCACATCAGTCCAACCCTTTGATGTATTAATCATTTCCCTGGGGCGCCACCTATTGAAATTGATTGTAACATATGAGGATGAATACAAATTTGACTAATACCTGAGTTCCGTTTTGCTGTGTTTCGTCTAGTTGAAATCAACAAGACAAAAATATTGAAATCGGCAGTTGAATACATGACGGCGCAAAATTGAACCCACGGGCAATTTTGACAAGCCAGTTAAATTCAGTATGTGTCGAATGTTTGTCATATACGCAAGGCCATATTTGCATGGATGATTTTGAATATTTTCCTGGTGTAATGGTCTGGTCACCTGATCATCCTTATCATTGATTGGCCATCAAATAGCCAATCAAAAGCCTCAGAATATACTCCAGTGACTGGCGCCCCCTGGAGACCATCAATCTACTAACTTGCCTTTAATTCAGGTTTATTTATCGTTATTTTTGCATGGCAACATCCGTTTTTATTTTGCATGCTCTTTTTCCCAGGTTCCTAAAGCCGTCCAGTACCTCAGCAAAGCCGAGCATCCCGTTAAAGTGGGGATGGCAGATGCGTATTACATTGATACTATGATTCGCTCCGGTTAGTCATCGCATTTTGTTCAATGTCCGCAACGTTCATTTCATGTTAAGTTGAGACAACAGTGCTGTATATTTTGTGTACATAATGTATATCTCTGCAAAACGTTCATTTGACCTTGGCAATTTATAGTGTTACACTGAAATTAACTTGAGATTGAAAAGCAGACGGCCCTTATCTTGCTGTCACATGTTCTTACGTGAAATATACAGAAATCTTGTCAATTTCAACTTGAAATGAACACTCTTTATGGTGGCTGGTTGTCTTCACAGCGCCCCCTATGGGCCACTTCAATATTTTTATTATTTTTCTTCAAAACAGCTTCACCGTTGTCATTTCACTCACTAACACGCTCTGACGAACAACATTATTCAGTACTTGTATAATGCACCCTTAATTTTGGTATCTTTAGTCCTCACTTCCGGAAATCGCCTCTCCTGGTGCTGGTTCTTAGATAACATCCCCGGTTTCCTCCTACAATCCTGGCTAACCTGCATGGAGCTGAAATCTAACAAAACTGCATCTCTCAGGTTATCAGCAATATCAGACCACACGCCTACACCTCTGCCTTTTTGATTTCAATCTATTGCAATAAATTTTCAAGAATTCTTCCATCAAGGTTTGTCAGTCAGTCGTCAGATTGTCACTGTTTTTGCTGGAGATTTTGTCAACCCGATGCATGTTGGTATGTTTATCACATTTTCACATGTTTCTCATTATAACCATGTACATGTATATTTACATGTATGTCAAGGTAGATTGGAACCAGAAATCTTTGAAAGGCATGAAACAAAATTGTCATTAATTATNTTCGGCCCACACCTCATAAATAGGGGTAGCTAGGATGCTTTAACCGTGCCTAAATATGTGTCTTGGTACCGTCTAGTTATATGCCAAATTTCGGTTCGATTGGACTTCAACATGGCTGCCAGGCGGCCATCTTGAAAAATTGACTTTGGCCATATCTCATCGATAGTAAATGTTACGATGTTTCAATGTTGTCTAAATATCTATGCAAGTATCCTGTACATTCCTGCTAAAATTTCAGTCGCAACGAACGTCACGTGTGGCCACCAGGTGGCCATCTTGAAAAATAGAATTTTTGACATCTGTGACCTAGACAGGAAAGCAGTTTGTTCACAAATACCACTTGTATTCATTGTATTCAGAAATTGTACTCCTTCTGGACGTGCCATCACCTGAGTTTATGTCATTGACTGATAATACTGATCACGTCATAAAATACTTGGTGTGTTCAGCTTTAACTTTTCTGTACTGATCCTCAACATTGACCATGAGAGTCACAGTTTCACACTTGATGGAGACTTATCACAGAGGTGAGCACAATGGCCCTGGCCATTTCATGACTTTTACGGCAAAGAGGCAGAAATTTCAGTCACCGAAATCAGCTTCTGAAATGCAGCTGATGTAGTGGCAGTTCACATTGAATACACAGCATCAGGGCCTGCACTGTATTCTGCATGAGTAGCTGCTGGCCCTGAAGCAGCACATTCAACTGCTTTTACTTCTATGTTGTACATTACCTTCATCAAATTCACTTCTGATTTCATTTCTTAGATATTCTCAGATATCTCTTCGGGAGAGGTGAGATTTTGAACTTCTCAGTTGCATATTTTGAACAAAAAATTTTAAAAAATCGCAAAATCTGTTGGAAGAATTCCCTTACAGAAGTAAGGAAGTGAAAACTGGTCATCCCCTCGAAATTCTGTTAAATTGATTCAGAAGATGGAAAAAGTGATTGACAGTTTTTGTATGTGATTTCTTAATTGACTAATTAGTCACTTACAGGGTGTCCCCAGAAAAAAGAGACAAAGAAAAATTTGATTCCCAGTGTGCCATGGTAAAAGATGTACAGTATTCTAACGAAAAAAAAAAGATTTAAGATTGACTTTATTATGTAATTGCGTCTTACTGTCAACTGCATTGATGAAAATTTACATTTTCGAATATCAAGCTGAAAGTGGTAAGGGGTGATATTTTGTTCATCAGTTATGGCCTGAGTTTAGTCCAGTGAGTAATAAAACCATAACGGTTTTCCATAGTTCATTCTTGGCTAGCCAAGCGTGCCTGTACCACACCCATGTTATTTCATCTTGATCATTGTTTTAAAAATTTATATGTAAAATGTAACATGTTGCAATGAACAGCATTGTATTATTGTATGTACTCGCTGGACAACTAAGGACCACTCCCCATCCCCCGAACCAAGCATCGTTCAGTGTAGAGTATACTTGGTGTTCAACGCCCCGCCCCAATTGTTTTGTTTTGAACGATACATGATTTTGTTGCATGATGTAACTGAGAAGTCCGCCGTGACTTGTTTTGTGATGGTCTGTTGATGACGCTTTACGTGACTGCTGTCCAAGGCCGACCGCACAGAAAGTCTGACAGTGCTACTGGTACCTATCGGCAGTTAGTAACAACATGGTTTCCCGTTAACTAAACCGCTGATAGGCACCAAAAGCACTATCGGACTTCCTGTGTGGTCAGCCCAAAACTTTCAATCACTGAACTTCACTGAAAAATGATTCAAGAATCAATGCTGGTTGCACCTAACAACCCATGTCAATTCTGCTTCCTGTTTCGCGCTCCTTTCTGTAAAAATGTTACAATGAAAACTATGTATGAAGAAAAATATTGGTTGCCGGCACGATTTTAATATGTTTCGGCAACCTTCCCGTGGTTGAGAGATTTGGACAGTCGTCGTTTTGATCCCCGCCTCGGGCGACAAGCGATCTTATCTCTCTGTACATGTGAAGATTATACATGATCTTGAATTTCTTGTTTGGCCATTTGTTGAACATGTATCTATGCTTTCTATCCGAATTAATGGTTTAGAAATGGGGCATAAGATATCTATCTCTCGTCGGTGTCCACTGTCACTTCAGTGCAACTCAGCAGTAGTCCTATGAAAATTGAAATATGCCGCTTGTCATTTCGTCATAAGTTCATAAACAGGGCAAGAAAGTGTTTAAAATCACTTTGGAATCAACCACTCTCACTGAGTGACCTTGACATCAAGGTCAAGGTCATTTCAAGGTCATTGTTAGGCCATACATCTCCTTCTACATGTGAATCAACAGACCGTTTTCTCCTGATGCAGACACTAGATAGAACTTTGAAATAAAATGAGATAACTGTGAGATGTGGCATATTGTACGAGTCAGCAACTTTTGAAACAAAAGCACTCTTTCTTTGAATGCTTTTAATGTAGGTATTTCTGTCCAGTGATGTCCTGCCTCCGTAAATGGCAAAATTCTTTACGTGCCTGTTTTGACCTCTGAAGGTTATTGTCTTGACCTTCCTGAAGGTCATTGTCTTGACCTTCCTGAAGGGCTTGTTTGTGACCTTACTGAAGGTCAGTGTCTTGACCTTCCTGAAGGTCATGGTTGTGACCTTCCTGAAGGTCAATGTTGTGACCTTCCTGAATGACTTGACCTTTCTGAAGGGAAGGTGTTGACCTTTCCGAAGGTCATGGTGTTGACCTTCATGAAGGTGTTGATCGTGACTTTTACGAAGGTCACTGTCATGAGTGATGATGAAATTGAAAATTATCAGTTGTTCCATCCCAAATTTGAGTACAGAGTGAATGTTAACTTTCCAAGCAAGCCTTACATTCCTTACATTCTGAACTTTATTAGCTGAGTAAGTGCCTGAATTTCTTGTTTTGGATACCCCTCTAACCAGGACATAACTTGTTCAGAATCATGACTTTCATCTGCAGTCATGCTCATTGTGACTTCGTCATGAGATTTTGTTGGGAATTATTTCAGATTTGCGTCGGAGAACAATTTATGAATATCACAGAGTTGAGATTGATCAAAAGAAGATTGGTAATAATACTTCTGTAAAGATAATACCATTTTTAAGTAAGTATGTTTTAGACTTGTAGTTTGGGTGCTGCAAGACAGAATAAGTGTAGCTCTGGTCAGGGTTTCCGCCAGGATTTTCAAGGAGGGGGGAGAAATAAAACTGAAAAAAAAATTTTCAAAAATTTTTTTTTCGTTTTTTTTTTGGTTAAAATGGCCTCCAGAGTCATTTTTACACTCCAAAATGCAAAATTAGTCGTCCTTCTGCATGAAAATTGCATTTGAAATGTAAGAAATTAAAGAAAAACACTACTGAAGTGAAAATAGTGATGTTTGAAAAAGGTTAGTCTGCAAACTTGAGGGGGGGGGGGATATCCCCTCCTTGAAATTTTTGAGGAGGGGATCATCCCCCCTCTCCCCCCCCTCTGGGAGAAACACTGCTGGTTGGTGGCTACAGAAGCGCATGTGGTTCTTTCCACACCGGACCTTATGATGGACAGGAAACATGGCCTTTATGAAGTCACTAGCCCTCAGTTTTGTGGGATGTGATGGATAAGTAAATTAGGGAAAGAAAGAGTAGTTAGAATCCAGTGGCCTTGCCTAAAGAAGGCTTGATAAATGCTGTTTTCTCTTCTTTTTCAGCTTGTATACAACAGACAGGATGTGATTCCTGTTTTATGCCAAATATTACATTTACCTGTCGTTGGTGCGCAAAGCTTAAGCGCTGTAGCGATGGCATGGATCGCCATCGCCAGGCGTGGCTCACCAAGGGATGTGCGTCGGCAGCCGTGGTGAGTATGAGATTTGACGTGGTTTGCTGTGATCGATGGTCTGTTGCCAGTGCTGTGAAAGCTCGTCCGGAATGGCCCTTCACGCTTGAGACTTTGCCTCCTGATTTCCAACCACAGCAGATTGTGTTGTTTATCACGCTCACCCCAACTGCTGTCATCAAAATCGTGCACGGTGGAGTGATCGGGATGGTTGTCAGGGCAAGACGGCCTTACACAGCCGGTAGTCAAAACTGGGGACAAACAACTGGTGACAGACCCTGTGTTGTCAATGTAAACCCATGCATACTGACATCTAGACATCTGTTTTGTGTACCGTACAATATTCATAAAGTAATCAGTAAAATGTCATGTAAGAGTAATATTATGTGAACACATTCCTTTCTTAATTTCGTTCCTTTGGAGATTAAAAGCGATGTTATGTTTGAGCTTACATCAGAAGTCAAGTATGAATTCTCCTCAGTTGCTTGATTCAATTTTCTTTTAAGTAAATTACATCGTTAGCGAATACATGTATATCTTTTTGTTACCTTTCTGTAAAATTCGTCAGATTTTAGATTGCGTCTTGTTTCGTTCAGCTTGAGTTGTTCCATCTGTTTCTTGGTTTCATGAGATGTTAGTATCCAGTGGTTGTGTCCCGCTGCTGAGGCTGTCTCTGTAGAGTCTTTCTTGTAGATTAGACAGTCTGTTAAGTCTACAAGGCTGTCTGTGGTATGTGTCCCATTTTACTGATCTTGTCGTGCTCCTCTTATAGCTGGATATGGTCAATTCTCGTCGTGCCATCTTCTAGTGGGGTCTACATTGACCACTGGAAATTCTGTCACTGGTGAATGAGCCAACCTTGAGTCTGTCATCAATGTGGGTGATCCACACAGTGAGAGAGACACAGATGATTTGCTGCTTTATGTCACATGATGTATGACACATGCTCATTGGCTGCTTTATGTCACATGATGTATGACATTCATGCTGATTGGCTACTTTATGTCATGTGATGTATGACACTCATGTTGATTGACTGATTTATGTCATGTGATGTATGACACTTATGCTGATTGGCTGCTTTATGTTACATGACCAGATTAGCTGCTTTATGTCACATGATGTATGACATTCATGTTGATTGGCTGCTTTATGTCACATGACATTTGACACTCATGTCACATGACAGCATTACCATTTTGCTCTCACCAGTGTCGGCCCCAGGTGGCGTGGAGTTTCCGTTACGGTGTTCTAGGTATGTTGGTCACCTGTCCTTTCTCTCTGCCTTCTATTTCTCATCCTGTCCTGTGTAGGCGCTCCTTGGAGCTGCATCTCTTCTTTACCCACCTCCAGTAGTCAATTGCTAGTCAGTTTTAACCACTGAAAATTCCAGTGGGATTTTCAGTGCAGATTTGAGTGGAAATTAGTGGGGATTCTTGAAGAAACGAATGGGGATTCCAGTGATAACCAATGACAAATCTGATATGACCAGTGAGAATTCCAGTGTAAACCAGTGGGGATTCTAGTGGAAACCAGTGGGGATTCTAGTGGTAATCAGTGGGGATTCTAGTGGTAATCAGTGGGGATTCTAGTGGAAACCAGTGGGGATTCTAGTGGTAATCAGTGGGGATTCCAGGAGTCAACAGTGGGAATTTCAGTGGTAAGCATTGAGTAATCCAGTGGTGGCCAGTGTAGATTCCAGTGGTGACCACTGAAAATATGTGGATTCCAGTGGTGACCACTGAAAATATGTGGATTCCAGTGGTGACCACTGAAAATTCCTGAGATGACCAGTCAGAACTGAAACTGTGTCATGGTTTCCAGTAGATTTCCAGTGGTCACCTCCCAGCCTGGAGGAAAGTTTGTGCTTCGCTGAGCAATCTTCTGAACGTGACTGGTATAGAATAGAACAGCTTGCTAGTTCTTCTGTTCCCTTTGGTAGAATTTGTCACACCAACATTCTGTCCTCGCTGCATCAGGCCCTCAGGCCATGAAAGTCTACAACCATCTGATATCACGCATGGAATGGGAAAGTTATGTATCACATAATAGAATATTCCCCCATGGGGACAACCTCTGACCTGGGAGGAAACATGGAAACAGAGTGTGGTTAAGTATGTTCTCACCTCTAGGTAGCAAATTACCATGATCCCTGTGAGCCGAGGGGTATGTAACATGGAAGGTGGTCAGCATATAGAGGCACGGAAAGCTGTGTTTCTGACCGTAAAGAGAAAAGCTATGTTTTGACCCTGTTTTAGCTAGAAATGACCTGGCCTTGTTAAAAATGTAAACCAAAGTGCAAGGAGCGAAGATGCCTCTGCATACTGTAAACCGTGATATTTTCGCGACGCTAAATGTTCGCGATTTTGGTGATCTACGAATTCGCGACGAATAAATATTCGCGATTGGAACCCTTCAGCTTCAAAAGAATAATAAGAAGAGTAATTTTCGCGCGATTTATGTTCGCGTTTTGACCCTTGAACACGAAAATCGCGAAAATAAAACGCGCACAAAAATTTCACGGTTTACAGTAACTGGTTAAACTTTGAATCAGTTTTGGGTGATCTTGTTCATCCATGTCCATCTTGAAGTTGCGTTGCCGACAACAACAACGTGACTGATGTGGTCCAACCATGCCACAGACTAGTGGGGATTCTTGTAGAAACGAATGGGGATTCCAGTGATAACCAATGACAAATCTGATATGACCAGTGAGAATTCCAGTGTAAACCAGTGGGGATTGTAGTGGAAACCAGTGGAGATTCTAGTGGTAATCAGTGGGGATTCCAGGCGTCAACAGTGGGAGTTTCAGTGGTAAGCATTGAGTAATCCAGTGGTGGCCAGTGTGGATTCCAGTGGTGACCACTGAAAATATGTGGATTCCAGTGGTGACCACTGAAAATAATGTGGATGCCAGTGGTGACCACTGAAAATATGTGGATTCCAGTGGTGACCACTGAAAATAATGTGGATGCCAGTGGTGACCACTGAAAATATGTGGATTCCAGTGGTGACCACTGAAAATTCCAGAGATGACCAGTCAGAACTGAAGCTGTGTCATGGTTTCCAGTAGATTTCCAGTGGTCACCTCCCAGCCTGGAGGAAAGTTTGTGCTTCGCTGAGCAATCTTCTGAACGTGACTGTAGATAGAATAGAACAGCTTACTAGTTCTTCTGTCCCCTTTGGTAGAATTTGTCACACCAACATTCTGTCCTCGCTGCATCAGGCCCTCAGGCCATGAAAGTCTACAACCATCTGATATCACACATGGAATGGGAAAGTTATGTATCACATAATAGAATATTCCCCCGTGGGACAACATGTGACCTGGGAGGAAACATGGAAACAGAGTGTGGTTAAGTATGTTCTCACCTCTAGGTAGCAAATTACCATGATCCCTGTGAGCCGAGGGGTATGTAACATGGAAGGTGGTCAGGATATAGAGGCACGGAAAGCTGTATTTCTGACCATAAAGAAAAAAGCTATGTTTTGACCCTGTTTTAGCTAGAAATGACCTGGCCTTGTTAAAAATGTAAACCAAAGTGCAAGGAGCGAAGATGCCTCTGCATACTGTAAACCGTGATATTTTCGCGATGCTAAATGTTCGCGATTTTGGTGATCTACGAATTCGCGACGAATAAATATTCACGATTGGAACCCTTCAGCTTCAAAAGAATAATAAGAAGAGTAATTTTCGCGCGATTTATGTTCGCGTTTTGACCCTTGAACGCGAAAATCGCGAAAATAAAACGCGCACGAAAATTTCACGGTTTACAGTAACTGGTTAAACTTTGAATCTGTTTTGGGTGATCTTGTTCATCCATGTCCATCTTGAAGTTGCGTTGCCGACAACAACAACGTGACTGATGTGGTCCAACCATGCCACAGACTTACAGGTTGACACCCCGTGATAAACGTGATAAACTTGATCGTTGTTGACTGTTCAGCATGTGGTATCGCTTTGTGTGTTGTCCCAAGATGACTGTTAGATGTCAGAATGATTCATCATCACCTTCTGTATGCAAGGAAAGATGCGTGGAAGAAAAGCAGTGAAAATTTAAGTGGATCTAAGTGGATCTCATCAATTTTGTTATTTTTCTCAAAGATACAAAGGTGGTTAAACCTCATATTGGACTGGACCCAACAAATTTGAACGAGTAGGCCTAAAATGGAGGCAACTTCATCATTGGTGAAACTAGCACGAGGTTTTATTTGGTGTTTGGTCTGTATACCAAAAAGGCTGCAAGCAAGTGTTGCTATTTCAAAAATCCTGTTAGATCTGCGTCCCGAGAAGTTACATGTAGTCTCCTGTGACGAATTTTCAGAATGACAGCAGTTCTTGTCCGAACCACAAAAAACCAACCACGAAGAAACCACACCATGAAACTCACCGTCCCCGAACCACCAAGGTTCCAAAACCAGTGCCAACTCCTAAGACAGAGATCGTCCTGCGGACTTCTAAGAAACCAATCCGACCTAAACAACGGATTTCCGACAAAGAACGTTGCCGCAACCATGTAATTTTTTTCTTTGTGCAAGAAGGCCTTTAGTGATCGCTTTTTACCTGGAGAGCTGCTAGTGACTGCTCTTCACCTGGAGAGCTGCTGGTGACTGCTCTTCACCTGGAGAGCTGCTAGTGGCTGTCTTTCACTTGGTAGCCTGTTAGTGACTGCTTTTCACCTGTAAATTTGCACAGGTCATACGCTAACCCATCATTTTTTCACCATTTCTTGGTACATGTTGTGCGAAGATACACAATTTTGATTCAAAAATTGTTCACAGTTTGAGCAGCTTCAAGATCAGCTTTTTACCACCAGCATCATGCTTAACTTGCTTTCTTGTTGCTTATCACAGTATTCCATACATTAGATATCATGTCTAGGCCGTGGTGAGCCTAGTGATAGACTTCTTGCAAGAAACAAGTGTGCATATTAGACTGACACAGCTCAGTGATGCTCTATATGTGCCCAGTTATACTTCTTGCCCATGTGGCACAAATACTGCTCTTGTAATGCCACCTATGCACAGCTTTCGTACCTGGTGATTTGTGTGGGTCACGCCACCTTCCACAGCTTCTGTACCTGGTCATTTTCAGTCATGTAACGCCACTTTTACACAGCTATTATACCTGGTGATTGGTGTGTCATGTAACGCCACCTACACGCAGTTGTCCTTCCTGGCGATTCCTGGGTCTAGGCTTGTCTGGGTTGCAGTGTTTTGAATGTCCAGCTCTCTGGCCTAATTCCTCTGTTCCATTCTCATTGTGCCTCAGAAGAGGCCTAGGAATTGTTGGTCCTCATAATGTGAAGCGTCGGTGTTCTTGGATTGTCTGTCCATCTGTCTGGTTTGTGAACCGTTGGTCTTCTGGGTTGTCTGTCTGTCTAATCTGTGAACCCTCGGTGTTCTGGGGTTGTCTGTCTGTCTAGTTTGATCAGGGTTGATTGGTCAGTTCATAACGAGGTTTTGACAGGGATTCTCGTCATGTAATTTTCTGTTTTTCCTGGTTTTCTCCTGTTAGGAATGACTTGTGTTACGATAATCTTGTCTGTTGCAGTCACCTACAACCCCTCTTCTTATACTGACTCATTTTGACCTTCCAGATTTGTTTTTGAAACAGTTCTTCCCATATCTTTTAGAACACTATCCAATTACAAACTAATCTAAGTTTTTCCAATCCAGTTTTCCTTGTGAGTCCTAATCAAGGCATAGGTATTTCAGCTGAGTGACAGGTCCATAGGCCTCTTGTTACGCAACGACGTGACACCATGTCTAAAGATGTTATTTTGTTTATCAGACCAATGGTACACAATGTGCAAAACTGCCTAAGCATCAACAAGGAAGACCAACGACATCAGCAAAACCTCCGCTGGGAAAGACAAAATGTACCAAGGTAGACACTGAGATGCGATCGTCACACCCATCTTTAACTTCTCCCCCCTCACTTCATTTTTCACACCCTTTGTTGTAGAATTAACCTCCTTGATTGTGTTTCACATACTTACAAAAGACTGCTTTATGTTGGGATGCTATGTCGGATATATCCGTGTATGCAGATTACTTATGATTTTCAAAGACGTGATTATCCGTCACGTTGTGTTTCTTTGTGAATGGTGGATGGGGTGTTATCTTAATACAATGGGGTGTCTCTGCTGTCATCTTGTCTTATTTTGCACTTTATAACTTTTATAAGCCTTCAACACCTGGAAAGCGTCCTAAGGCCATGAAGACTGTCAGTCATCAAAGGTCTTGCAGGGTAATTCATTGGCGCTGACCCTGGGTGACATTTACTGGCTCCTGGGTGCTGGATTATTCCATTCCAGACGTCCTTACAAAGCCAGTGCTTCTGTAACTGCTTCACCCTCTACACAGTGACTGCTGAAGCAGGGAATATTGTACTAGACACCTGTTTATGGAGTACTTCTGTAAACAAACACAACCCTGTCTCCACGTTTCAGTGTGCTCAACATTCTGGCAGGAGAACGTCAAAGGAGCTCACTGTGTCCCTGCACACTGTACATAACACCACTGTACACAATTCACTTTGTGCCCTTTTGACCCCAAATCAAGTTTCACACTCTCAGAAACTTTTCAATCCTATTCATTCCACTGAGTTGTATTCCATTTCTTCTATTTGACATGAAGCCTTCTTTGTAATTCAGTCTGTGGATGATATTTTGAAATTTTCTAAATGATATTTTTGATATTGGAGATTATGTTAAAATATTTTGATATTTGAAATATATGCTGGGGTATATTTTGATATTTGAAATTGTGCTAAGTATATTTTGATATTTGGTATTAAGGGAATGGTATTTTGATATTTGAGATTATGTTACGATATTTTGATATTTGAAATAGGTGCTGAAGTGTATTTTAATATTTGAAATTGTGCTAAGTATATTTGAAATTAAGTGAATGATATTTTGATATTTGGAGTTATGTTAATTTAAGGATTAGTTAATCTTATTAATCATGCATGTCTTGTTTACATCTGGCTCCTCAAAGATTTGTTTGGATTTCTAATTCTTCTGGGGATCTTTGCGGTCAAGGTCAAGGTCACGGTGGATGTTCTAGGCCCATCAGTGAACAAAAATTGCCACCGTGTGTACCGTATATTCTCCAGAGAATTGTCTCAAAAAGACCATTGATCTGTTTTATCTGATATTTAGATTATATCAAATTGGATTCTCTCTTTGTTTAGGCCTCCAGCTCTGTTCTACCGGACAAGTTTGTTCCATTCTCCAAATGTTGTTGACCTATTTCTAGGTCTTCATTTGGAGAAGTTTGTGTTTCCCTCTGAACATATTCACGCACCTGACAGCTATTGCCCTGTTGTGAACACACCCCTGCACTAATCAGTCTGTAAATAACAAAATGTAAATACCGAGTGAAAGTAGTTGATGCGCTGATCAGTCGGTTCAACTCCTCTAATTCTCAATCTTTAATGAAAGCTCACGATGTATTTTAAAGCCCCACTGTATTGAATTTTACGATATTTTCAAAATGTTAGGAGAGTGCACATAGAGGTCTCATGGCCTCCTTAGGTGCCCAAAATGCTTGCCTCCATATCAACTGCAGAGAATCGAGGCCTAGTTTTCAGCACAGATTAGAAAAAACGACAGGCAGAGCTCTAATGTATTTAGATGGAGCGTAGTACATTTTACACTATATGCTGACGTCGTGCACTGACGTCGAGAATCGTGGCGATGATTTGTGCTTTTCAAATACAGTGGGGCTTTAATTCATCCAACTATGAAGTGAAATTTTCTCTACTTTCAACTTGAATTTCTCTTCTGGTCCACATTCCAAGGTCAAAATTCTTTGGGTGTCTTCCAGAATGAGGGTACCGATAGCTCCCAACGCATTTCACGCAGAGCATTGTGCAGTGTCTTGTACTAAGCCTCATTGCTTCTAGACTAGATCAGTGTAATGGGGATCCTAGCTACAACAGAGGGCAGCACACCAGATCCTATACAATGGACACTTTTTGTGTAGGAAATTGATCAGGTCTGGGATGTCACTAATTCATTTCAGTAGTGACACCTATTGAGACAGTGGGCTAGGATCCTCATTATTACCTTCACATGGCTTGCCTGGTACGTATGCATTCAAAGTATGGCTGCCAGACGAACTCCGATATACTGTAATTCATTATCATATTATATATCTTCAGGATAGAATCTTGCGGTAGAGTGCTAACTCTTCATTATGAAAACTAACAAGAACCAATAGGAGTTGTCAGTCAGTTGGCCAGTAGGAGTTACTACGGCCCAATTCAATGCCCAGCGGACCCATTCACTGTTGATTGAGCACCAATCAAGAAAATTTTATATTGTGTTGGTCCGCTAGAACTTTGCTGCCGTCTTTTGGCAATAAGCGTGGCTGACTGCTCCTATTGCTTGCTGCCGTGGGACTGGTTCCCAGTCTAAGAAGACTTAATCCCTGATCGAGGGACCGTTTCATGTTGAAATTCTTAAAGATGTTTTTTAACCTTATATTTAACAGCATGTTTCGTAAAATGCATGTGAATTGTGATTTCATTCGTTTGAACTTATGTTTAACAATTGAAATTCGATTTCATTTGCAATGTTTTACAACCAGTGTTTTACATTGAGTTACACCTGTAAGCATTTGCATGATGTTGATTTAGTTTTCTGTGGACATTCCGATTTTCTAGGTGGCGGCACCTATCACTGTAAGCAAACTTGTGCTGCCACCTACTGGATGACCTGTGCGATACATTAAACATGGAAACATTTACTGTAACCCTTACACTGCCGAGGTACATTCTGTTAATTTCAAAATTTGTACAAAAAAAACTGAAACATATCGAAACCCGATAAAACAGTATTCATTATAAGGCTCTCACCGAGTGCTTTCTAAACTTTAGTGACAGGTTCCTGTGCCAGATCTTGCGTATTTTAATCTACATTTTCCTCTACATTTTGATAAAATTGCCGTAGGTAGTGAAATGGTTAATTCATCATTCCAATTTGCAGTTGTATCTTCTACATTCGTTATTCAACTCATTCCAGGATAACCCTTCAAACTGCCCTGACAAGGCAGGGAACAAAGGTGCTGGGCTGACTGTCGGTATCATCATTGCTATATTTGTGGTCGTCTTGCTTGTGGTCGGATTCGTGGGGTGGTTCTGGTATGCCTACAAAAACCCCACCTCTCGGTCAGGCATGTGGCTCATGGAGGTAAGGCCTAATAAAACTCAACACTTGCTTGATGAAAATGAACTGTAATCATCATAAGTTCACTTGTCCAGTTCTATGATTCTACACAAATGACCTTGAAACTTATGTGGATGTCCTTGACCTCAGCAAGTTCATCAGAATAACCTTGACCTTATGCAGTACAAATGACATTGACCCTATTCAGTATGAATGACCGTGACCTTGGAAGTTTGAACAGACTGTGATGACTGCAGAATTTTCCATGATTCACCTTCTCAGTGATAATGACCTTGACATGAAGATGACCTTGACCTCAACATGACTGACCTTTAGTTTCATAATATTAAGGATTTTGATGTCATGGATGTCACTTGTACACTTTCTTTTCCAGCACCGTCCAAGTCAGCTGAANTGGGCTGACTGTCGGTATCATCATTGCTATATTTGTGGTCGTCTTGCTTGTGGTCGGATTCGTGGGGTGGTTCTGGTATGCCTACAAAAACCCCACCTCTCGGTCAGGCATGTGGCTCATGGAGGTAAGGCCTAATAAAACTCAACACTTGCTTGAGTGAAAATGAACTGTAATCATCATAAGTTCACTTGTCCAGTTCTATGATTCTACACAAATGACCTTGAAACTTATGTGGATGTCCTTGACCTCAGCAAGTTCATCAGAATGACCTTGACCTTATGCAGTACAAATGACATTGACCCTATTCAGTATGAATGACCGTGACCTTGAAAGTTTGAACAGACTGTGATGACTGCAGAATTTTCCATGATTCACCTTCTCAGTGATAATGACCTTGACATGAAGATGACCTTGACCTCAACATGACTGACCTTTAGTTTCATAATATTAAGGATTTTGATGTCATGGATGTAACTTGTGCACTTTCTTTTCCAGCACCGTCCAAGTCAGCTGAAGATGAAGATGAAATTCTGGAAACGTGGTGGAGAGGGAGGTGAAAAGTACCAGGTGTCCGTGGAGAATTCAGGCTCAGAGAGTGTCGCATAATCTGAGAAAAAAATCAGATGTATGATCAAAATATGTTCAGGAATCTTCTGCTGCAAGGACAGGGGAGAGGCTTTAGATACTTAAGATTTTGTGGTGGCTTCAATTCTGACGGTAGATAGTTTTGTGGCACTTTAACATCGAGCCATTGGTCATGGGTCATTCACCTTAATGTGGAGAGGCCTTCTGTGCATAAACTGTTCTTCTGTCAGAATTGAGGAAATTTCCACAATAAACTTCGAGATGTTTTGTTTACTTCTCATTTGTCCTGACAGTGGCATGATTTACATAAAATGTGATATCAAGAAAATGACTGGAAGTGATAGACATGGCAAATACAGGTTCATTTTCTGTGTTTCTGGTTGCAGTTTGAAAACAGTTCTGTTTTCAAATACCGGTACAAGGGGGATTTTCTAGGAATTGGACTGACATTCAACTCACCAAGAACTTTCTTGGGAGGATTATGCTATTTTGAAGTATGAAGCATTTTTGCTAACACATCATTCGGCGCAAAAAGATTTCGACAGCTGTGAGACAGTTTGTCGGGTCTATCACATCCAGGGATATAAGAAATTTATCAATATCATGTCCGAAGCATATCATGTGTCCATGATGCCATAGCTGGGACTTGGTTTGGTGAGGTTTTGTGATGGGCAAGGTTTTCTCCCACACAACTTAGTAAACCTGATATCATCTCTACCTTGGAGCTCTCTCAAATTCAGGGCTCTCAGCTCCTGTGATCGATATTATTGTCATGAAGGTTAGGAAAGTGTCATACCCAAGGATCCAAACGTGTAAAGCTCGACTGTTGAACTTCAGGTCTAAACAACTCCTCTCCAAACCAAGTCTCCTAATCAAGCCTGTGTTTATGGACGGGGACACTGACTGTTATATTATTCATTAACAGAATCATCTGGTTTTGCTGGTCAGTTGCTGTTCATCATTCACGCACTGAGGAGGGACCAGCCTCTCGAAAAGAAAACCATGTGAAAAATGTGGTCCAGATTAAACTGGTGTCCAGGTTATAAGGGACACTTCATGATTATCAGAGCAAAGTCTTTGTCCTTGGGAAGGTGTCCCGTATGTGACTTCTCGGTGCAGTTGACTAACATCAACTGACCAGCACACCCGATGTCTTTGTATGTAAATCACATGAATAATTGACAAATATATGATGAAGTATTGTAAATAATATTTGGATATAGTGTCACATGTTGTGCCATTGCAATATTTTATAAATGTGGCACTCTTTCCTTGTTTTATCTTCTATCTTTATCAAATCATCTTCTTTCCTAAATGTCAAATCAAGATCGGTAGAGGTCATGGATCTATTGTTTGACCTTGAACTTGACCTTGACCTTTCCCAATCTTGACCTTGTATATTCAACTTCAGATTGCTCTGGTATGTTTCATTCAGTGATGCACTGTCTCACTTTCAAATCTTTAAAAATGTTTCCCCTCGATGTTCATAAATAATTCTTATTTGAAGTAACAACGGCATAATGATGAGAAAGCATAATATTTGGCTCAAACCCAGCAGGTGCCTTGTGATAGAATGAAGGAAGAAATGAGTGGAAAATGGGGAGTGCAGAGTCAGACTCGAGACCAAGAGGTCACAGGTTCGATTCCCAGATGAGTTGCCCTTGGTATTCCAGGCCGTAGGATCAAAGTGAACACTCAGTGAGCTGCTCCTTGAGTCCCCAGAAAGGTTTCTGGAGAGACTGGGGGTGCTGTCAGACTACTAGAGCTGAAAGCGCTACTTCATGAAAACTTACTCTTAGGGCCGTATGCGTGGGTCGGACTTTAGCCTACTTTCGTCGTTGTGTCTGGAAGATGACAGGTTACTGTTGGGTTAGATGACGAGATAACTGCTGAGCCAAACTTGCCATGCTCTTTCTCTTTTCTTATGATTTAAAAGAACGTCTGAGACTCTATATTCACAGACAGTTCTTCTCTCATTCTTCAGTTATTCAACTTGTCTCTCAATGTCAAGTGGTCGCCCCTTGACCATTTATTGGAAAGCTCCAGAAGAGCACTTTTCGTGTTCAGTTAAAGCGAATGGCTCGCAGGGTTGGTTTTGATTTTTGGTGGTACCTCCCATAGAGAGTGAACCTAGTCTCCAGGCAAAGCCGTGCTCCAGTCATAGGCAAAACCTGTGCAAATATGCGAACGTGCACCTGGGGACAAGGTGTTAATGACAGTTTCAAATTCAGTCGGTAAAAATGTACATCTTGTACTATTCACATTGATTTTGAAGCGGTAGATTTTGCAGAATACGCCTCCGAAGTTTGGCTGTCTAATGCATTTCCCATTAAACTAAAATCCTTCTTTCACCTTTTTCTCAAAATGGCACTTGATTTGAGGACATGTGAACAAACAACTGTCAACAAACCCCGTGGGCCATCCGCTTTAATGACAACAACATTTTAACGAGTGCATCATTTGAAAGACAATATTTTCATATTAAAAAAATCCGTTGAAGTATTTTGAAACGAACTGTACGTTCAGATGGTGGAGTGTCAACAAGCATTCCATGTGTATCATATCATTGTTGCAATTTTAAAGTTTAGTTGTCTTATGTTTTCTCTAACATATCATGTAGTTTTTGTATAGGCTGTTCCGATATAAGTTGGTAGAGTGGACTGTAGTCCCAAGACCAGCTGAAATACAAAATGAGGTAAGATGAGGGTTTGGTACCTTCATGTTGGATAATCCATCGCTGCCCACTGCGGGGAGCAAGTCCGGGAAGCATCCGTTGTTCATCTTGTTCAAAACTTCAAAGTGACTAGTGTCAGATTATAGGCTATTCTCAGCAGCTTTCGGATTCAGCGTGCAGTTGTCCTACCAGCTTACATCGGACAACATTATTACTTCGTTAGTGAATAATTAAATATATCTCAATATTATTAATTGATTATAATCACTTTATGACAGTGAAGCCCACCTTAGTAGCGTAAGTCTGGGCAAGAACTGGTCACCTGGGAGAGAGGGACAGGGCGGGACCTTTAATTCTGTAGTATTAGATGGTGCTGCCATCTACTGGTCAGTTACTATTCTAATTTGAATAGAGGAGATTGTGGGTGTGTTTACGAGTGGAATGACCAGTTCTTGCGCAGAGAGTTTTTTGCATGGTTGTGAATTTGTCACGGCAGGATTATACGTGGAATCAAAAACTGGCCGCATGTACCGTAAATTTCCAGGTTATATTCCAGCTGTGTTTAGCATTAACTTGCACTTTATAATATATTAATATATACCCATGATCATGACCCAAAGCAATTTTGTTTATTAGGGACTGGTTGTTAATGATGTGAATGATCGGTTAGATTGAAGTGAGTTGATCATGTCCGAAATTCTTGGCAAAAAATGTATGTTTGGTTTTTAGCACATTGGTGTTGAGTTGCCATGATAACATTGCTGGAACAAAATAATTGAAACTTTACTGTAAACTTTGTGTTAAGCTTTACTGTAAAATTTCTGTTAAACGTTACTGTAAACTTTCTGTGCGCTTGATGATCTTTTTACTCTTCTGTAGAAACAGCAGAGCTGGAAATTGGCTGTCTGTTCAACACGTCGATATCCAAGTACATGTATGTGACCAGTCCAAGTTACAAATGAACACATCTACTTAAGCAGTTTGTCCTCCAAGTTTCAAAGGTTGTCATCACTGCTTGCTGTACTTGAAGGTCGACGAAAGCTGGTGAGATGGAGACGGAGACGGACTGGAAGCCAACATGTTGACATATGCAGATACATCAGTGACATGTCATTGTGTGGAAAAGAACGGCGAAACTGCACTCGGATTGCCAGCTTAATGTTTACTTTTTTTTTCCTTCATTTGTTTACATTCCTTTCTGTTTGTGATATTTTCTTTCAAACATTCCATTTTCTGTTGTGTTGTACGATATCAACAATGTTCAATTCACAATAAAATCAGCTGATATATCTTTATTATTTATTATCTAATGATCGTTATTCTTTATTATCCCAGTGTACTAACTGAGATGTGACATTTTATGAATTTGAAAGATAGACACCACCAGAACGGGAACTTTATGCGCTCCGCAGTCAACAAAATTGACAGTCCGTAGGTCTTGGGTCAAAACAACTCGTATGATTATGTGCACTGTACCGTACATCTGTAGAACTTGAGGCTAACATTGATGTCCATCTTGTGTTACAGCTGTTTCATGAGATTTGCTTGTCACAGCTCTCATGGGATTTCCTTGTGTTATAGCTGTTTCATGGAATTTCCTTGTACGTACCGGTATGTAGGCCTACCGGTATGGTTTATTGAAATAATAGGCCCCTACCTATACAAAGTACAAGAGTCCACGGCCGAATCAGAGATTTCCTTGTGTTATCACTGTTTCATGGGATTTCCTTGTGTTATACCGGTACCGGTACCGGTAGCTGTTTCATGGGATTTCCTTGTGTTATAGCTGTTTCATGAGATTTCCTTGTGTTATAGGCATTTCATGGGATTTCCTTGTGTTGTAGCTATTTCATGAGATTTCCTTGTGTTATAGCTGTTTCATGAGATTTCCTTGTGTTATAGGCATTTCATGGGATTTCCTTGTGTTGTAGCTATTTCATGGGATTTCCTTGTGTTATATCTTCATGGGATTTCCTTGTGTTATAGGCCTAGCTGTTCCATGGGAGACGATGGTGGGCTCTTTCACTAATGAGCTGGCAACATATCTTATGAACATATCTCTTCAAATTAGTAGATTTCAGGGGGGATTTTAAAACAATATTTCTTTGTTTAATGATGATATTTCCTTATTTAATGTATAGCTTTCAATTCAGTGTTGGTTCAGTTTTTGAGACAACATCCAGTTCAAGCATAGAAGCTGACATGGTACTGGTACCATAACCTTACGATGTTCAGCCACTTTCCTTCAGAAATGTCAATGGCAAAGTTTTCTGGGACACACTGTAATGATTTCACCTGTAACCATGGTAACCCAGTGTCAACAGTCAGCTTGAGTCCATGCAGTCAGTGCAGTTTTGACAAGTGACACTATTTTGTAAGCTTTACAAAAAATAAATTTTGATATGATAATGTTGTTTGTGTTGGTTATTTGTCTTGTGCTCTCTCATGTAAAACTGGTACGGTAGCAGAGGTGGATGATAGGGGGCGGCACAAGTACCCCTCTGCTGCAAAAGTATGTTTTTCATCATGATTTAATGCCGTTTTCAATTTCAGAATGTTACTGGTCAAGGTTGGTTACTGGTGGCCAACGTTGCCTCTTTAACCCCCTTAACGTACAGGTCCTCCTCCTAACCCTGATCGGGGCGCGGGGGGGGGGGATTCGATGGAATTGATGCTGGCCCATGCGCCTCCAGCCACCACATGAATGTAGAGATAGAGATTTGATTTGAATCCCCAACCCATTCCACTCAGGAGGGCAATGATTGACAGGTGGCCTACTCTCTTCGTTCCAGCGTCTCCGAGTTGGTGTTTTAGTGCCACCCACATTAGGACCTGCTGCCATCTTGCAACAGAATTCACAACTAATTTATAGAAAAAATGAGTTTTGACCACACAAAAATCCCGATTTATTTCCATTTATTATGAAATTACTATGCTTTGCTCCTGAGCACGAAGAGATGGCATTGTTCAGGGATCATTTTAGGGTAAGTGTGCCCCTTCAGGATGCATTTTAAGGCCCAAATGTGGAACAAATCGTTCAAATGTGCCGCTGCGTTTTCTGGTTGGTGGTGATTGACGTCAAAATTGAGTGGGTTTCGTCACACCCCCTTTCAAGCCTTGTAAAGCCTAATGTATGTCCTGGCAATAGGCCTAGATTTAAAGTTGACCTGCATAATAATAAGCTGGTGGTTGTGGCTTGGCTTGGGCATTTGCCAAAGGTGGCAGTGCAGTGCCACTGCCAGCAAGGCCAAGCAAGGCAGCAGGCCGGCTGCTGAGCATGCTGAGGTTGAGCAGCAGGCATCCATTCCACCATGATGATGATGGGCCATGCCATGCCCATGCCAATAATGGGGGATGGCAGGGTCATCAGCTAGGTAGGCCTACATCAGCAGCAGGGATAACAGGCCAGCCAGTGAGCAGCGAGGGCAGGCCTACCGCCAGTAGGCCTACTGGTAGTACGGTACGCTCTAGCCTAGCCACTGCCTGATGCAGGTTACGAGTAACGAGCATGCGCAAATGCGCGATGTACTGTTGCGCAAATTGGTTTTTAGATTTTGAACTGCCTGATCGAGACATTCCTCCTGTTCAAGCACCAACATAATATCCCATTTCGGACGCAACCTCCCAGTCGGGAGACGCAACATCCCAATCGGGAGGGCGTCGTGATTTCCCAATGCGGCAAAAGTTCCTGACTGTATGTGGTATAGGGGCCAGGCTTATTCAGCACCCAGGCCTACATGTTAGGCCGATACCATACAACCAAGTCACAGTCACCATGGTCACGGTCGTAATGACACAGAAGCCAGACCCAGACATGGTATACCACTGTCCAGTCATGACACTAGAGTTGCAAACAGTTCAGGTTGGCCAAGGCTGATGTCCCATGACCCTGTGACTGGAGATTGGATTTACTTGTTCTCAACTCATTATGTTTTTATAATCAGAACACTCCTTACTCCAGACATTATAATGATGATGAATTGAGAATGAGTAAACCCAAAGAGTGACAATTAAATGCTTTGGTAGTACTGTGATAATAATATTATGCAGCACAATAGTTTTGTTTGGCCTGTTCAGGACCTTATGCAATGACAGTGTAATATTATAACCCAAAGGCTTGTGGTATGTATGTCGGCCTGGGCTTGTGTACTTTTTGACACGGATAGCTCAGTACAATACCGTACTGTATACTACATTGTAAGTAAGCACACAACCAACTAAATAAGTGACCTATTATAAGCATACTTTTAGTACTAGCTATAGTCATGACAGATATATTATTGGGAGTGCACTCCGACTGTGTGGTTTTGAGTCATGTACAAACAATGGATTTCCACAAGTTTGACTGTGTCTAGTTGATAATGTGTGTAAACTAGCCTGATTAAATATCACTGGCTAATTAGGCCGATTTTATCCACAAACTACCCATGTTCAGAGAGTTATCTTCCTGTTGACTGGGTCATCTCAGTTGGATGTTGTGAGAGTTGTGAATTGTGTAACTTTGTGTGCCTTGACTCGACATCAAGTCCTGTGACTAAAAATCGAGGATATTGTGTCATTTCTGTGTCGTGAAGAGTTCTAAACCAGTCAAACCTGCAGAGTACGGGAATGACCTTGGTCTTGCTGTATTGGATAAGATAAGGGACGGACACCAACAGGGGTGGAGAAGTTTTGCAGCTTATGTAGTTTGACAAAGGGCTTCTAAGCTACTTGAAACCACACCCACAGTTTTGGATTACAACATTTAGATTCAGAAAGACAGACAGACAGACAGACAGACAGTGTCAGAGAGAGAGAACAGGAAGTGTTCTAATTGACTGCTAAGTGACACTCCACTTATGTTCCCTGCTGTGTCTTCACGACAGAGGGTTCCTGTCCTATCATTTGTCAGCTTGTGATACCGGCACACCAACTTTGTATAACTTTCTGAAGTGACAGTGAGAAATCCCAACATGGCATCATCCCTGCGAGCCAAATCCCGGCGCGCTCTCGATGCCATCGGTGCCGCAATGACACTTGCAAACATAGGAAGTAACAATAATGATAGTGATTCTGGGACTTCTTCTTTGCAGAACCAGGGATCCGGAGGCGGCAAGGTGAGTTAGTTTTCTTCTTTCTCATTTGGTTGTGTATGTGACCATCCTGAGATAATCAGGAGTTCTCAATGTTTGCTCGCTCCATCACCGCATCCAGTGACAAAGTCGAAGGCAGCGAGTGCTAGGAAGAACCGTTGCTATTCTCAGGATGATTCTAATAGATCAATTGTCGCTGAACCCATCGGTCAAAAACACCATGGGCCTGTTGCCTTGTATGCCTTCAATCTCAAATCTAGGGCCATATTCATAAAGGGTGTTTCAGACTTAGACGCGTGTAACTTCGTCAAATGCATGGTGGACGAAGTGTCTACATTTAGTGAAGTTACACGCGTCTAAGTTTTAAACACCCTGTATGAATATGGCCCTAAATCTTCCATCAAAAGTTGGTTCCCTGTACTTCTGGTCTAGTTTTGGGCAGGAACTTGAAAACCATTGACACAGAAGTGCTATAAATTTTGTGAATGTGATCCCAGGTGGTGCATTTCGAAATGACAGATCTCATAAATTCAAGTGATCAACAATATCAGGGTGATTCATCTCATGTTTTAAAAAGATAATTCACTCTATTAATGTCACTTCATTGAATTTATTACTGTAATTATTGTCATGATGTACATTGTAATCTAAATGTTTTGTTAGTGATGGCTCATCATAAAAAAAGACTCTTGGAGACTGTCAGTATCCTAGGGTTGTCATGAATATCAGTTCGGAGTGCTCATTTCCCTCTGTCTACATGTGTGGAAACACACGGAGTATGGCATAGGGGTGAGCACTAAAGGACCTCGGAGTTGGAGGTTACAATGACAGGTGCTAGACATTTCCACTGTGCGACTGACCACTGACACTTGACAGGTGCGCTCTAGCATTTCCACTGTGCGACCGTGACATTAAGCTCGTCAACATCAGTAGGCGCTACTATGTGGATGATATTGACAATGATCTCTGAGAGGGAGTCTCTCCATCACTGTTCATTGCAACATCTGTTCCTCTCCCTATCAACTCACAAAATCAAACAGTCCTTGGACTGGATTAGTCAGGTGTTCGAGGTTGAATTACTAGGGCGAAAAATCAATCCCTTGGCCTATAGACCATCCATCACTGCAACACAGAATCCTATAGGCCTACTTAAATTCTGTATTGTTGAACCAGATGCTTTGTATTATTCAAATTTCAATTTGTTGCATATTGTAGTCGTAACATACGCCCATGTTTTAGTACATCTTTACTGATACAGGACGTATTAACGGTCACCGCGACTCCCTGCTGCGGAGACAAATTTCTTGATATTTATCCAGCTGATAGGCGGAGGGAAATCACGGCCAGTTTTCTTTGTGCAGTGAATCTGGCACAAATGGGATGGAGGTCAACCGATAACATAACACAGAAAGAAAGCATTTGAAATTTCTTCCAGTGAAAGTGTGGCATGTAGGCCTATGCAGTTGGAGCAGGATATGCAGACTAGAATATGAGTCACAACTAGGATTCAAATTGAGGACTGGAGATTTTATCCCGTGACAATTGACCGAAGATCAGCATTGCTTTGCCAAGTAGGCATATCACTGGATCTGTCAGATTGGAATGAAAGACAGTTGAATCTGGCTCCTCATGATTTGGACACCAGTGACTATAGGGTGGAGTATTCATGACTATGTCTACAAGTACAATGGGTATAGTACCACTGACCCACTGCCTCCCTGGGCTAAGAAAAAGGGCCTCGCTCCCCGATTTGTATTTCCCTGTTGACCTCCCGGATCATTTTTGCAAGGTAAGTCACTAGTACATGTAGGTGATGAAGGTTAGTTCCATTCGGTTGACAAACACTGAAGGAGGCCTTTTCCAATCAATTTTGAGAAGACAACGCAAGTGTGTAGGGTAGGCTACCATCAAATGCTTGTTTGGTGGTCTCATGTACTGACCAGTGTCCTTGTCAAAAGTACTTGGTGGTCTCATGTACTGACCAGTGTCCTTGTCAAAAGTACATGTAGGGTTGAGAAGAACAAATATTTGCCCAGACNGGGGTATGTGTAATATACTTTGTGGTCAATCTGGTATTGGGTTTGTTCAGTGAAAGTTGAAACCAATGCTGGTCTTATTCTCCAATGGTAAAGCTTACCTTGAGTTGGAGAGTGAATGAAACTCACACAGGGTTTTTTCAACAACCTGTTGATCAGGGTATGTAACCGTGATGAAGTGCATTGGTGTTCCGCAGGATTTGACTTTTCAGTTGTTTGGAGTATAGTATAATACTATAGTATCTATTGATTTGTTTGTTTTTCACCTGGCGTCTGGCGTTCTTGTGAAGAGTGCAAACTTCAATGCAACTCTACCAACAGTACTGCTGGCACTGGAAATCCATCACTTCAAAAAATGAAATTGTGGTGGAACGTGTGTGTCCTTTCTGAGCCATAATTGGAGACACACATGTATGCCACTTTATGCACTTTGCGGCTTGAGTTGACCAACATTCTCATGGATATTCTAGAGTCATCCTGGAGTTCCACGTGTATTGGCAATATCATGTCAGAAGACTACGCCACAAGGGTGGAGCGATGTCACAACCCTTGGTAGTCAAGATGTTCTGGAGCGGACTGGTTGATGCTTTCTTGTGATGAACCAAGCTATACCCTTGCCTCTTCAGCAATCTTTTCATTGGTCAGGTAGCCTACATCACCTCCTGTCAAACTGAAATTGTGGCGGTTGAGGGATACAAAGACCTTGAAGATTCCATAGCAACAGTAGGCCTAGATCTGATGGTGATGTACCGTACTTCCCTTGACATCCATCTTGCCTATAGGTTAGCCGATGCTCACCCACAGAAGGTGGGGCCTGAATATCTTGTTTACACCTTTCACCTGAAACTTAGTTGGTTCAGAAGTTCAGGTATCGTATTGTTGAATGACCCATTGGGCTGGAAGCACCAGGTTGTGATATTTGCAAACGGAGAGGTATTCTCACATCGTTGTTGAACCTGAAGTGAAGTGCAGGTACCAGGAGATAGTCATAAACCACCTGTTGTATTTACTGCGCAAGGAGCTCTTCATCTGGTGGCAGATTTCTCAGTGATTGGTGACGTTCAGTTTGACGCCAGTTTTCGTATCCATCCAACTGTGGAAACCTAACGATTACTTGCTTGTCTGGTGGACCATCAGTTTGTGGATTACTACCGTACTAAAATGACGTCCATCTAAGTAGAGAATCATGCTGGATTAGACGTTTTTGCACCATTCGACCTGAAGGATTATTTCCCCTTTTCAGCACACGAAGTATCTGTACGTTACTTCAGATTGTCCGTTTCTCTCTTCCATCCATACCACACCTGCCTTCCCCAGTTCTCCATATTGCTTTCCTTCTTGTCCTTAGCACAACTGCATTGCTTCCTTATTGCTTTTCTTGTCTGTACTTCAACCACATTGCTTTCCACAGTTCACCATTCTGTCGTTGTCCATACCACAACTCTGTGTTGCTTTCTCCAGTTGTCCATACCACAACAACATTGCTTTCTGCAGTTGTCCACAGTGCAACTCTGTATTGCTTTCTGCAGTTGTCCATACCACAACAACATTGCTTTCTGCAGTTGTCCCCTGTAGGCTGTTGCTTTCTCCCGTGTTGTCCATACCATTACCATTTTGCTTTCCCTCCATACCACAACAACATTGCTTTCTGCAGACTCTGTCCACTGTGGGCTGTTGCTTTCTCCAGTGTTGTCCATACCGTGTGACTGTTTTCTCTCTTGTTCACACAACAACTGTAATTGCTTTCTGCAGTTGTCCATGCCATGACTATTGCTAGTTTTCCATACCAGAGCAATGCTTCTGTGGTTGTCAATTCTGTTGCCTTGGTCATCCCAAGTTACTAATGGTCAATTACTATGTGGTGCGGGTGACTTTGTTGAGAACATGTCAATCTTCATGTATACATGTAAAATTTGTTTGGAATACATTAGCTGAAATGTGTCAGCTTACATCCTGGTTGTCTTGATACAAAGCTGTTAGATTGTAGCTTTTCTATGGCAAAGTCTGCAGTACTACGAGTCTGGGTGCAGCAAAGAACAAAGCTCATATCTAAAGTCTTTAAATCCTGTTGTTCAGATGCTAAGACAATGTAGTGATTCCAATGTCGATCCACAGATACCCACAAATGTTTGCTGACCATGCTGACCAACGGCACAAACAGATACGTAGAAAACCAGATAAAAATGGACCACAGAGATGCTGGCTCTTTGGCTCGTTGCTGAAGCAGCCTACTATTGATCCCTGCTAATGATGATACTGGTTGCATGGGGGATGCAAGCCCTGTTCAATTAAGCAAATGAGATGGAAATCTTTAACATTGCACTTACATGTACAGCTACAAATAGTTACATTGATCGTCTTATTCAAGACATGGCTTGTGAGTCTGGATTTGTTCTTCATGCTGGCTGATGATGCAGTCGTCTCTGTGACCAGGATTCAAGAGCAGCATTTGACAATGAAGAAGAGTCATGCTTGCCGTGCCGTGATAGCCAGTTAGCAATCACATCCATCAGTTACAATTACATTGATGAGAATTCTCTGCGGTAACATCAAATACTGCGTAAATGAGGATCACCTCTGGCCTAATGCCATGGTATGGAGAGGTTCTACATGAATGCTTGGCATGGTCCAAGTGGAAAAACCGCAAACCAATTCCTATGTCTGTTTCACCTGCTATTCAAATTGCCAGTATACCTATGGCTGAACATAATCTGTTAATACAGAATGCTTGAATCACTTCACGGTATATGTTCATCTGTACATGTTCGTTGGAACCAAAGGTTGGTCCTGGGCAGAAATGCATAAATCCACTGGGTTTAATAGTCGAAGGCCTACTTAATAGCTAGGGCTGGTTTGCTCCCAGGTGAGGGGAGACCCTCATCATGTCTGTGATCAGATCTTGTGGTCTGTGCAAGAGATTCGGAATTTGCGCCAGACTCTGATGATTTGATAGTTTCTCCAATATGCATGTAGATTCTCCACAAAATATGTTTCGTGATGGCCTCTGTATCTCAGTAAAGCTGTGGTTTCACTGTATTTAGCTTGTCCATCTGATATCCATAATGGCTGCCATATTCCAAAATGGCTGTCGTGGCAGCCATCTTGGATTTGCTGTCTTATGACTCCTGAACGTCTGACTTGCAGTATCTAATGGTGTCTTCAAGTTGCCGATATGGCTGGCATAAAAACCTCAAAAGTGACTCAAAATCTACGAGAACATTAATTGGTTACAGGAGATGAACTATGGTGTGGAATTTAATCTTCCATGACATTTTGAGGTACACCAAGGAAAAGAAGCAAAAAATTACCTGTGTTGCTCCGAAGCAGTTGGCATGGTTTGAGTGTGTTGATACAATACCAAGCCAATTAATAACATCTTGTTTATGAATGGAGATATTATAAATCGAGGTTTATCATGAACCGTAGACGAATCATTCGCTCTCAGAGGATGGCTTTCTGCGGACTTGGATTCCCGTACGTCGAGGATGAATTTGAGGTAAGTCAGGAATACCACCATTTTCTTCCCTTATTTCACTTTTGGGGGGAGATTTCAATTCCTTCTGTAATGGAACTTAATGTTGTGGTGTCCTTTGAGCTTACGCTGTGGCATTTTGATTGGAGGTGGCAGCTTTTGCTTGGTGGTGGACTTTTAAGTTTGTTCTTTTGTCCTGTTTCATGTAGTCTATTGGCCTACACGTGGCTTTTCTCATAAATGGTGCAAGTATTCAGCTGTGTTCCACGTGACGCTCATTCCATGGTTGAACAACCCTCACACAAAGGCCCAATTCCTTTCTTCTCAAGGCATTGAACTGAAGAATGACATTTCAAATGTATATTTTTGGGCCTACATCATGACATGAGATGAGTCGGAGTCGGCAAGGCTTGGAACTGTCTGCGAGCTGCAGTGGATAAGTAGGCCCATGGTTCAAAACTGGGGTTGATTGTGAGGTTTTGTGTTGGTCTCTGCTGCGCAGGAGATAGTTCACTGAGATGGAAGCAGAGTTCTGAACTTCTGGTGGTGAAGGGTTAAATCTCTTTCCACAGAAATTGAAGGGTTAAATCTCTTTCCATAGAAATTGAAGGGATAAATCTCTTTCCATAGAAGTTAGAGACCCATATATCACACCTGTGATCTGGGGTGTCAGGGAAGCGGATATTTTTGGTGTTGACAAGGAAGTTGGTACCGGTACCGGGTATAACTTCGTATTTACTGCATGACTTGCTGATGACAGGTCTACACGGTCATTTTCCTGAATAACTGTTCACCGTGATTGCACTCAAATGTGGAACTCTTCGGAATAGGTTGGAACAGGGAACCGTGGATTGGTGCGAAGGATACTCATTACTGTTCTGGGCTCTTGTATGCCTGTATGCCTGTTCTTGGAGGATTGTAGCTGGATCTCTCATAGATAGATGTACTGCTTCTCTCGTGTTGGAGTTCATTTTACAAACTCAACTGTTTGAGGAAGCAAAAAAGGTTGGAGCTAGCATCTCATTATGTACATGTATTTGTACAGGATCTATGTAACTAGGATGTAAAGTTTCCATGCCATTACATCAAGGCACATTTGAAGCCTGGTTGAAGCAAGGTTCATTGGCACACGGATCCGATCCGTTTCCAGTCCGTTTGCCCCTAGTTTTCCGGATACGACAACGCTGAAGTCCATTTGATAGATTTTTTACGGACCTGAACCGGACCAATTCCGTGTGCTAATGAACCTTGCCAAATGACACGGGTGAATTCTGCCTACCGGTATATGGATCAGGTACTAGTATACTGGCAGGACTGGTAGATTCCACCGGTATCATTTTACCTTCGTGGAGGATGCAGTGTTTGAAATTCAACAAGCTTATAGTCTACACATCAGCAAAACAGCCAAACGTGCCAAAAAACCATATCAATATCAGTCGTGCTTAGCTAGATTTGCCTCATTGACCAACTTGAAGCTCGCCAGGGATGCCACTGAACCCAGGTCAAGTATCATTCTGATGCTGTAACGATCCTCACTCTCACCTGACGAGGAGAAACTGCAGTCTGTTATTGACGTTTATTCCAATAACAGTTCGTGATAACCTGTATAGGTGGCAGCAGGAGTCTTGTTGGATTCTTTGCAGTTTGGTGAGGAATCTGGGGTATTGTCTTGCAGAGGTGATTTACAGGATAAATTTCTCAACAAAAAGTGCAGCTAACTTAAGATTCTTTTGAAATCTGGCCAAGACGTTGTTTTTGCTCTTACTCACTCGGCACGAGATCCTAATCTTCGAAACAGTCAGCGATAAAAAGCACCATGAATGGGATACCAAAGGTGTGAGGCTGATAAACAACATCATACAACTTTGAAGTGAAAAATGCGTGAAACTTGAAGACCTAGATGAGTTGCGCAGAGATCCTGTGATGTAAAATGAATCCTGGTTTTGGAATGCAGAATCATCAGTCAAGATCGAGTTTTTGGTATGCGTTACACAACAGGACAAGACTGGTACTAGTAGAGTGAGGTCGAGTTCTGAAGACTTCAGTTCAGTACTGCAGGCTAATCTCATTTCGTGGCAAATGAACACCAGTCTACTGATGTTAAGCCTGTTTCAACTGGCTATCAGAGCAGTTTAGGACTGATGAGGTACATTTACATGGAATTTGAAGACTCTAGGTGTATTTAGTTAGGATCTCAGGTGGAAAACTAGAACAAGGTGAAAATACTTGTCACATTGGAAGGAAAAGTTGATGAACTTCAGCTGCAGGCAGGCTACTGAATTGAACAGGTGATTTCTGTTGCATCGTACTAAAATAAGTGGTATTTAGCTCAACACTGGCTCACCATTCAGCAAAGCTCGTCTTTACTGCTGTATTATAACTGCATACCCAGCATTCATTCCAGGAGACCAAAGTTTGTCGGTCAATGTTTATCAACTTCGATCTTCCTGTTTTAGATTGGAAGGGAAGGATATTGTTCGAAATTCACAGTTCACTTTGTTACGGGAACTTGTTCTGTTTAGCTGAGTGGATAGCTCCTATTTGTATTTTACTCAAAAGAACTGGACATTTACTTTCTAAAAACTGTAGTTTTTCTGTGGATTAACTCGTGAAATCGCCAAAATGTCAGGCGTCGCTGAAACCCTGATGAGGAAGATGAGCTCGTTTGACCTAATTGGGTCGTCGGGGTCACCGAACAAGGATAACTTTGAGGTAAGAATGTGAGAATGAGATGAGGAAGGAAGGTTTAATGTTACTATCTTTGCGTTCGCTGCAGTGACGAAGAGGAACGGGCACTCTATACGAACCCCCTGATAGCCACAGGATGCCCCCCCATCGTAAGGTCCTTGGTGCTTACTGCAATGACATATGGAACGATTGCCAAGGACCCCTGATAGCCTCAGGATGGCCTCTCCCCATCCTAAGGTTCTTGGCGCTTGCTGCAATGCAATGACAGGGGAGCAATTGCTAAGGGCCCCTGATAACCTAGGGTGGCCTCTCCCCATCCTAAGGTTCTTGGCGCTTGCTGCGCTGGCTTGGGACAGTGAGTGCCTAGGACAGGATAGCCTTTCCCCATCCTGGGGTTCTTGGTTCTGGCTGCAATGACATAGAGGAACAAATACTAAGGAGCCCTGATAACTATTGACAGCCTTCCCATATTGTAGAACCATTCTCTCTCTCCAGGTTCCATCAGTTCTTCCAAAACTTGTCATAGTCAAGTGAACACTAGTCTCATCGCAATTCTGACACCTACAATACCCAAGGTGCTATGTCGAGTCTGGTTGTGCAAGGCTACACTACACAATAGCCCAGTCTATCTCCAAAAATGCCAAATTCCAATTTGATTCTTCTAAATATAGTCACGTGCCGTGGGCCGACATATTGATCTCTTATCTGGGTCAATACCGTAATTGGCCTGTTTTGTTTTCATTGCGAGTTTGATATTTCTTTATGACATCGTTTCTAAGTATCGTCTGCCCGCGAGATTGTCTGTATTATCCCATATCTAGCGGGCACGGCCATTGTCGTACCTTTATATGAAGAACAAATATGAATTTCCGGCACTTAAAAGACGTGGACTCTAGCCTCCAGGATCGGTATTAGTAACACGGATGTAGGCCTACATCAGTCATCATAGCTTTGTTGTTGTTTCGTATGCGGCGGTGGAGAGTTGTGTTTTCATTCATTTGTTGTGTAAATCTCGGTTTCTTTTCTTAGTCTGTGCTTCCATTTTGATGTCACGTGACCAACCTGTTGGCAGTGTTGGCTTCTCCGGGATGGCAGTTTCCTCCTGCATCACATTCGAAGTGTATGGTGGAAATACCCAATCAGAACATTTCTCTGGGCCTAAACGTATTGCTCCATGTGAGAATTCTCTCATGCAAGTAGGCTCGCAATGGGCAACTCAGCCATAGAAACTATGGGCAGTCATTTGTGTCACTGGTCAAGGCGTAAGTCATAAAGCAGCCAATGTGAATTGCCCATTGAGAGCCAACTCGCATTATAAAACTGTCACATGGAAGAACACCTTAAAATGTCTCAGCTTGCCTCCCCCGTTTCACGTCGACTGATTGATTGTTTGATACTCTGTCATCCATTGATTATATCTTTGGTTACTATTGATTGCTTGTGAATGATTAAATCCCGAAGCCGACATAATTACAACGCTATTCATATGACCAACTCAAGTCAGTGCATGTGACGTATTCAGTAAGCTATTGGTGGGATACACTGGCTGGTACTGGAGTAACGGATTGTGCTGAACGTAAAATTCAGGTGGATTATCATGTCTCGGTTCCTTTTTCCGTAATTTTCAGTGGGTGTGGCATCTGGTTTACACAAAGGGACTAGTATTTTCCATCTAATTGGCCAGGTTCATCAGAATCAATTGGATTATGACCGATTTTTTGCAGCATTTGAAGATTTCTCTTCAGAGGTTGTTGCCACCCCCACAAACCCTCACCATCCCCATCCCACCCCCAGGAATGTCTATGCATGGCTATGACCCAGAGATCATGCACCTCTGTCCGTCCTCTGTGCCAAACTCCTGCTTGCTGCAGCTTAGCTCTCCTTTGAGCCATCACCATGTCTCATAAACATATCGGCCTTGGGCTACTTCCGGGGTCCAGCTGGAGAACATCCTGAGGTTAGCAGGGTCCTTTCCACTGGCTCCCCGATGTTGTGGGGTGACGCACTTGTAGGGAATCAGGGGCGGGAGGTTCTCCTCCACGAGTTTTTTCGTGCAAGTTGATGTTCAATAATGGGCAACTCCTCTCACCATTGTTTAGTTTCCAACAGAGGACTTACGCTTGGACCAATGACACAAACCACCGCCCGCAGTGTTCTACAGCCAACTTGCCACTGCGATGCAGAGCTACCTTGTGCGAAAAAACTCACCTGGAGTGGCACCGACCCCTGAATGTGCTGGAGTGGCACCGACCC
>NMRB01000026.1:134691-146010 GCA_002633025.1 Notospermus geniculatus | reverse complement strand
CCCCCCCCCCCCCTTGAATTGGGTGTGCTTATTCATGGCTGCCAGTGGGTAAAAAATTGTGCAATAGATAAGTTCATAATTTCTGGACTAACTAGCTCCCAGACGTACGCACAAATTCACAAAAATTATACCTTTATTAGTTCACCAATTTTGTTGCAAAAAGTGCCTTAGTCTACGCATTGCAAAAAGTCTAATACATGTGTGTATTAATTGTTCTGATTTTTCGTTGTTCTCATTTCGTAGAAACTTGGAAAAAAAGTAGTTGGCTTTAAATAGCAAAAGGAATATAAAGAGCCAGTCGTGCCCTTTTTACCTACCCCGTGATTTTTATGTGCCTTTTTACCGATGCCTTTTTTACCAGTGCCTATTTTACCGTTGCCTTTTTAACAGTGCCTTTTTTACCAGTGCCTTTTTTACAGTGACTTTTTTACCGGTGCCTTGTTACCGTACACTTTGACAGCCTGTCCTGTCTGTAGCGACAGAGCCGACTGATATATAAAAACCCACATCATATCACGGGGATTGAACCTCGAACCTCCGGCACAAGAGCACCGGTCTGTTTCAACCATGGAGGTATAATAAAAGCTCTTTACCTCCATGGTGAGACTTCTGTTCTTTCCAATTTTAATACCGCGGGTAGAGCCCTTTCAATCCTTTCATATCATCTCAACCCATAAGGTCAGGTGTGACAGGAATCATTTTGGTTCAGTGCTTGATTCAAAGCTGAGCTGAATCTAGGAAGACTTAATACGACGCTTCTGTAACTAAGCCGCGCTGGTTCCAGTCAATGCCGCCAACACAACCCGCAGCGCTCTGTTCCACAGAAAACACCCATCGCCATATTATACGGCAGAGCCCTCTCTGAGTTGGTGGAAAAACTAGCTGTCGGGCCGTCCCAAGTACAGAGCTCTTTGAGTTGGTGTCCCGCCGTGATGTCAAACCAGGAGCCAATCAAATTCGTTGATTCCAACATTTTGGCAACATTGGAAAACAATGTGTTATACACACCCAAAACACATTTTGTCCAACATGGCATTGCAACTCTGAATGTTGGGAAAATATTGCCAGTCTCCACAGTCTACCTTGACAGCCGTCATGACTGATTGATCTAAAACTGCACAATGTATCATTAATAAAGGAGAAATCGATAAGTCTTTCATTTCATATGCCCGCAGTGGTCAAGTTGATGTTGTGTCGGCCGATTCTCGTTCACGGAACATCAATAATCGAGATTTTTCAATAAAACGGACAGTTTGGAGGAGTGTTCGAGGGTTGCTTCATATTTTCGTATTCTTCTCGTCAGTCGTATAGGCTACACCGATAAAGGTAAGAGGTAAGGATGATCGCGGTAAGGATGACAGATGATGGACATGATGCAGTCTCGGTACATCAGTCAGGGTGGTTGCCTTGTTCCCGTCGGGGGCATACATGATGGGGTCATGCACTTGAAGTATTCACCGTAGTTTCACACATCTAATGCCCCCATCTTGCCCTAGCAAGCGTTCCTCTCACTCCTACTCTCGCGAGAGAGCGTACAAATGTAGTTCGAAGGGCGAAGTGACCGTAGGCCTTGATCAAATATGTCAAGATGCTAATGCCCGTTCCACACAATCATATCGGAAAATGTACCACTCTAACTAGAATATCAGTTTGAAAATTGGGTGACAGGCTATCTTCAGTTCGTGTACCTGTGAATAATTTAGTGAAATCCGTCTGACCCGGGCCGTCTGACAGGAAGTTTTGCATTCTTTTAGCTGTCTATTTCAAAATTTACGCTTGATAACATCATTCCCGGGCATCATCCGCACCGTTGGTGATGTTGTGTCGGTTTTTGGTAGTCAGAGTATTCAACACTGTGTACTAAATGGCAGTTCTGTGATGAACAGCTTGTTGGCACGCCCCATGTTGCTCAGCATCCTAGCTGAGCAAAGAGTCTCAATGTGGCCGCTTCTAAAACTAACATTTTGATCAGAACACAGGGATCTGGCGCAAAGGTCTTAGCGAGTCGAAAGACGTTAGTCCCCCCCCCCCCCCTCTAAAAATAAGGATCCATGTACGTTTTGAAAAACGGTATATTGTCGGTTATCCCTTTTTTGGGGGAGGATTCGGCACTTTTGAATTGCTGAGACAGTCGCGTCTATGGCAAGCGGTTTGTCCACTTTATATAAAATCTATGATTTTGAATCAAAAACCTATATTTTGTCGACAAAATCACAGCTTTTGACTCAAAAACATAGATTTTGTTCTCCGAACTACCATTTTGTCTTCAAAATCATAGATTTTTTCAAAATATAAGTTATAACCCCCATTTTATAACAAAATCTATGATTTTGTATTGCATCTACCATTTTAGCTCCAAAANCCCTGTTGTTACATAGAGCATACCTAAAGGCGCCGCTCCACGTGACAAATTTCTGTCAAAAGTTTGCTGTCAGATAGTCAATTATTGCTGTCAGACAGCAATAATTGCTATCATACAGTACTGTGTGACAGCAATTACTGCTGTCTGAGAGCAATAATTGACTATCTGACAGCAAACTTTTGATAGAAAACTGTCACGTGGAGCGGCGTCTTACGACTAGAGGGCAACTGCCCCAAATACGGCTCTTTATATCGGCCAATTTACCATACAGCAGGAGGAAACCAGAGTTCCTGGAGGAAACCTGTGCCGTCAGAGAGTGTCACCCTCTCTTATGTGAAAAGCAGGTCCCACCGGGGATCGAACCCAGATCCTGAGGTGAAAGGCACCAAAGTTTCCACTGTGCCACTCTAACAGCCACCTGTGCCACTCTGATGGGGCCTATACTAATATACGGCAACTCAAAGGAAACAGAACTAACCACAGCCCTGGGAGCAGCAAACTTGTCTGTGTCTGGGTTTGAGGCAACTTTATCACCGACAGATGGCGCTGTCGTAGTCTTCTCCGCACTGATCTCAGAATCGGTCATAACCAAGGGAGATTTCTTCGGCAGTTCCAGGCACCGATTGACAGGTTTCGGCGAACTTCTACCATTTGATTGTGCTGGTATCGTAACGATGTCGCTTGATTCGGCAAATGATACTCTTCTTTGCTGAAAATGACAGGATGCAATCAATAGGGGGCAGCACCGAGTGATCGGTGAGATCTTGATGAAGATTTTAAACCACCATGGGCAAAATTCTACAGCATTAACAGGACTGTGAATCCAAGCCACAAGTGTGAAGAGTCAAGTCAACTCTTTGCAGCCCCTGGACTGGAAAACTATGGCGTACTTCGAAGCATATGCAAATGACGTTACCTTATTTGGAGGGGATGGCGAGTTGGTCGCCAAGTCTCCTGACAGCTTCCTCTTCTTCAGAATTCCTGCACTTGGTGACGCAGATGGTGAGTAGACACGGTGGACTTTGATCGGATGGAATCCAGACCGTGAGAATGGCACCGGGGATATTGTCGACAGGGTTGGAGCCTTCAAAATTTCCGCTATGGGTGATAAACTGTTAGCAGCAGTCGGTATCGGGGCAGATGGGGAACTAGTGGTCGCAGTTTCTTCAGTTGTTTCACGTTTTGCTAAGATTTCTTTGGATTTGGCGAGGATTCGGTCGACTCTGGACATGCGATGCAGACGGACCGGATCAGTCAGGCTGGAGACCGGTTTTGACTTCTTCTTCGGCGTACTGTTACTATTAGACACATCCACCTCGCGGTCCGGTCGCATCTTCTGCGCGCTCTGACTGGCCAGCTCCAAAAGCCGCATACCACGACTCCGTACAAACTGTGGTGATGCTCTCCTGTTCCTGCTGAGCATGAACCTTGTTTGTTTGTTCGTCGACCTCGGCGTCTCCTGCAGTTTGTCGCTAGGCAACTCATCTTCTGCCTTCACAGGTGTATCAACCTTGTCCTCAGTCTCCATTTTGCTATCGTCTGCTGTGTTCAAAATCGGACGTGAAATTAAATCCTGGACTTCGGGACAAACATTCGACATTGTCTGACAGAGGTCTTCCAATTCTGGTTCAGAATCGACATCATCCGGCATCACCACAGAATCTGGCATCGTCTCATTATCATTACTTCCTGCCTCATTCTCTACCTTCGTAGAATTCACTTCAACCTCTTGACGTTCATCCGATTTTTCATTCACAACATCATCAGGATCCTTAACCGGCTCCCGAAGCAACTGCAATAAATGTTTGTTCTTCTCTGAATTCCTCACCAAGCTTCCCTTCAATTTCGCCGCCCCATCAGCCAGACGCGTAGACTGAGTCTTCTTCTTTGACTGTCTCATGACAACTCTCAGGCCGCGTTCACACTCCTCTCGACTCTTCTTCCGCCTTCCTGCAACAGCCTCAGAATTCAACATCAAGTTCTGCGTGTCTTTGACATCACTCGAAACAGACGGCACAGCCTCACTTTCATTATCAAACAAATCACATGACTCAGTAGTCTCATCCTCACCACCAGTATCCTGAGAACCCCTTGCTTCAGACTGCTTGCCCTTGAGGCTACTCAAGGGCAAATCATCATCTGGATCCTTCTCTTTAGCAATGAGGTCCCCGAGGGGGACGTCGTCGTCTGAGTCCTCTGCAACGTCCAAGTTACACTTCCGATTAAAAATATCCTCCTCGTAAACCTTGCTAGTAATCTTTTTTTTCTGTTTTGTTGCAACTTTTTGTTCTTTTTTTGCATCTCCCTGGGCACCAAGTCTCTTCCTTCTACCAAGTCTTCCCTTCTTGTCTTCTTTTGTCTCCTTGGCAACGGTTTCTTCATCAGGAACATCCTCAGCATCACCAACTCGACTCTTAGATATGGCCCTCTCAACCTCAGCATTCACATCCTGTTCCTTGGTTTCTACATCCTGACCTTTGATCTCTACATCCTGACCTTTGACCTCTACATCCTGACCTTTGACCTCATTTACATCTTCCGTTTCAGGAACTACCTGAGCAGACGTTGTAACATCTGTCATCTGCCTCTCCCCAACAATAACATCTGTCGTCTGCCTCTCCCCAACAATAACATCAACACTAACTTTCTCCACTTTCTTGGAAATCAGACTTTCTTGGGAATCAGACTTCCGCAACCTGCCTCGTCTCGTCCTAGGCCTCCTCTCTCCTGACGTTTTCGTTTCAGTGGCCCTCTGTGACGGTGGAATATCTTGGGTTTCCGAGCTCTCCACAACAGCAGGCAAGTCAGCCGATTTTGGCCCACCGCAAGGCTGCGATTCAACCTCCATCTGGCTTTCCTTCTCATTAGACAGACGCTCCACTGTCTTCACATTCACGGTCTTATCCACCGACGGCTGCACTGAATCCTGTGAACTTGATCTAAGTTTTCGTGGGCGCCCTCTTCCCTTCTTAACCTCTTTTGGACCGCAAACACTCTTACCGTCTAAAACAGCGTCCTTTTTCAAGTCACTCGCACTCGACTCTGTCGTCTTTGTCTTGTTTCCAATCTGCGCTGCCCCAGGGTCAACTTCCATGTCCTCATCAACATTACGTGGCATTTTCTCAACATCAGCGGAATTATCAAAACGAGAATTGATTCCACACGATTCTGAATCAATAATTTGGATGAAGTCTGCTTTAATGTTTACTTCTGAATCATGGGAGCCTGCGTCGGCTGCACTGGCTACATCGCCATCGCCAGCTTCCTTCACATCATCTGAACCTTCTTTAAGAGCAGTTGACGACGACTCGGAAGATTTGAAATCAAATCCCTGAGAACTTGGCACGAAATCTTCCGACTCGATCACCTCTGCTATCAGCTATTCCTTTGAAACTTTGCACATATCTACCTCTAGGCTATAGCAACTCACACAAAATTTTGGCGAAATCTGGTTCTTGACTTTGCCACTAGGGGGCCAAAACTAAAAACGTATCTTTATCAACTTGTTACCCAATGATACTTTTATATGGCAATTTGGCATGTTTGTACTTACGATATGGCTTAAGTGAGATTGCTGATGATTCGTACAACTATGCTGTCAAGCCAAGCGGGCACAGTGCCATTGGCACTATTTTTGGGACATTGCGGGACTGTCAGAGACTGACTCGGAAGTGAATTCACTGGTAGGCAGAGTAATCATTTCCATTTTCAAAATGAGTGTCTAGTGCCATCGGATGCAGTCTGCTAAGGTGCCTTAAATTGGACTCAAACAAGAATCCATTCTAAATCAACAGCATGGAGAGATCAATCCTTCCCATACCACTACCAGCAACAGCCTTGGCATTCTGAGTAAAATGGCCAAGAAATTTCTTCCCTGAGATAAACAAATATTCAATGCATCTTCAGTCACACTAATTACCGACCACAACAGACCACAAGCGTCCACAACCGACCACAAGCGTTTATTACCGTCCACAAGTGTCCAAATGCAATTAGAGGATATTAAAAGTGTTATTTTTAGATCCATTAGGCCTAAGGACATTTGAAAAATGATTCTGCTTTTGGGTACCTAGGCGATGTCTTTTTTTGCAACATTGACGTGATTGATTGACAGTCAATTTATTTGCATATTGATCTATGGGACGCCTTTTCTTCTAAAATTCTGACTTGTAGATTCTTAAAACGAACTTCTTCATAGATGAGAGTTTTCCGGGAATTCCCGGATTTCCGGGAGCGGGCGCTGCCAAATAAATATGGCTTTTTCGATTTGGCTTCGTTCCGGCACCTGTGCTGTTCCCGGTCCCGGTTTTATATCCAACCATCAACAATCCTAGATTGGTTCCGTGATCTACCGCTAGGATTTGATGACAGCGTTGGCGCCTAGATGGCGGTGGGCCGTCGAATGGCAGGATTTGGGACATGACTTCTGGGGTCATGAGTAATTTCCGGGAATTTTTTGAAATGGCACTCTTATCTATGCTTCTTCCACCACATTCTCTTGCAGGTGACACTGGTCAGATGAGTGGGAGTCTGAAGCTGTGATGTTATTCGGAATAAAATGAAAGAAGTTACACAAAAAAGTTTGACAGCAGACCAGTCTTACTTAATCTAGGTGGGGAGGGAGAAAGAGTCACCTAATGCATACAGTCATGACAGTTGGGCTAGCAAAATAAAATCACAACTTCAGACTCCCACTTCCATACTCCCACTCATCTGACCAGTGTCACCTACAAGAGAAAGTGGAAGAAGTTAGTTAAAGAATCTACAAGTTCAGAATTATAGAAGAAAAGGCACCTCATAGATTATATGCAAATAAGTTGACTGTCAATCATGCAAAAAATTACACCGCCTAGTAGCGTGTTCGGAAAGCTTCCTCGGGGAAGCTCGGGGAAGCGGGAGAGCGTTTGGTAAGGTATTTGGCAGGCTGCCAAGGCTTCCTCGAGCCTGGCCGAAGTCGAGTCGCTCACTTGGGGAAACTCCCGGCATGCATTTTGTTTTCTTTCCAATCCGAAATGCTGATTGGCTAAACGTGGAACATTTCATGCCTGCAACCCACAGTAGTACCTTTCCCCGAGGAAGCGCAAATGTCGTTCGGAAATTCGCCTTTACTGGGCATGCTCACATTCCCCGAAGCTCGGGGAAGAAATTTCCTCGGGGAAGCTTTCCGAACACGGCCTAGGCCTAGGTCATGCAGGTACCAAAAAGCAGAATTATTTTTCAGATATAGGCCTACAGTAAAATGGATCTAAAATAACATTTTTAATCCCCTCTAATTGCATCTGGACGCTTGTGGACGGTAATAAACGCTTGTGGTCGGTTGTGGACGTTTGTGGTCTGTTGTGGACGGTTGTGGTCGGTAATTAGTGTGACCCATGCATCTTCATGCCCTGCCCATGAACTTTCCCATTCAACCTCAGATTTAGTTCTCAGTACTGCCACTATGAAGTGGTTGTGGCGCTGTGTTTGCACATGACATCATCATTGATTTTGTCTGCTGGGCTGACGGTGGGAAGTTGCTGGACCTGGGTATTTGATATGGGTAGGCGAGTATGGGGAAAGGGATTGAAATCATTTTATTTGCAGGAACTTTTATTCACTGACATTTGGGGGTAATTTGGGGGCTTTAGGGGTATTTTGGGGACCATTTTGAAGGCCTTTAATTTGGGGACATTGAAAATTCCTACACCGTATAACGGTGTGAAAAGCATGTAATTGAAAGGCCTGCCGGCGGCGGGTGGATGGAACAGCCGTTATTAGGCCTACGGTTGTGTGTGTAAATTCACTATATTCCACTGAACACCCCCCCGCCGCCACGGGGCCACCTTCGCGTGTCTTCGAACAGAAAATTTGACATTTCATGGGCCTTATTAGCAGATTAGAGGAATCTGCGCCCTGGACCACAGTGTTTGATGGTTCGTACGTTTCATAACTTTCTCGTGTGGGTTGAAACGTTAACAGGTTAAAGGTTTTGAGAAAAATATTAGTTCACCAAGCAAAATTCTTGTTTAATGCGTCCGTGAGATGACATAATACTCACCTATCTGACAAATAGTCTGATATTCGGCGAATGACGCCAGAAGCACAGAAACTGATTGACGTATTTACCCAGATTAAATAGTACTCTTCCATGCAATATCACAGAGATCACGTGAACATGCGCTTCGAGTTCTATTAATGCAGCTTCTAAGAATGAAGCGGCAGACTGCAGTAAAGTATGTTAATTGTATCGTCGGCAATGCGGCCCAATCAGAGCGCGGAGAATTGTCACGTGGATTGGAGAGCACAAATTGAATAGATCCATTGTGTTCTAGAAGACGTGAATGACGAACAGAAGGCTAGGCTAGGCCTAGGATAGATCAGGCAGTGGTCGGACGCCAGGAGTCGTCGGACAAGTTACGTCATAACAAAATTCTGTTCAATGAAAAGTGGATTTTTGTGGTGAAAAAAGTTATTAATATTAATGTATGTTTCCAATCAGAAAAATTACCCCTCAAGCATGTTCCAACTGTTATCCACAGGGGCGGATCCAGGATTTTCTCGAGGGGTGGGTTCTGAAGGTGCAGGCCCCAGGACTCTCTTACGCCTTCGCCGCGTGCCTCACCGGCGCCGAATTGGCGGGGGGTGTGGGGGACCTCCCCCAGGAAAATTTTGAAAATTAGAAGCTCTGAGACACGATTTCCTGGCATACGAGGTTGAGAAAGTCTTATACAAACATTTTTTTGAACAGTGTGATCTTCCTGTTCGTACCAGCCAGCCTGATGCCACGCCTCTTAGACATTTCGAAATAGTGCTCGATACACAATGCAGTAGGCCTACCAGGAGTACGGCAACAGTTTTCCCAAGCAGGGGAAGAGAATTTCGGCGAATCATCGATGCAACGACTGTATCACTTGTAATGTCACTCTGGTACATGGGCCACTCTGACAAACATTACACTAGACCGGGATTTATTTTAAGGTCAGCTGGTGCTGGCCTGAGAGGGGGGTCTGGGGGTCTCCCCCAGAGAAAGGGGGGTCTCCCCGATAGTGAATTTTGAAAGGGGGGACTGGGGCTCTCCCCCTGAAAGGGGGGTTCGGGGTGTCCCTCGATGAAAAGAAATTTTATTGCCATACAGCCGATAGATTGAATTTTGGAGAGGGGGATCTGGGGGTCTCCCCCCAGAAAGAGGGGNCTGACATGTAGTCAATTTTGTTCTGTGTTGTTCGGCTAGGGCCTGCTTTACTTCGGCAAAAATCGTGGAAGGCTGTGTTGTGCTGTGAGTGACGGTGCCGACGATGCCGGTGATGCTGACGACGCCTTTTGTCCCGGTGTTGTTTGGCTTGGGGCTTACTTCGGCAAAATTCGTGAACTTCGGAAAATTTCCGAGGCTTTCCGAGGCTTGGTGGACGACGGCGCCTTTTATTCCGGTGTTGTTCGGGGCTTACTTCGGCCAAATTTGTCGTGACTCTTTGGCAAATTTCCGAGGCTTTTGTGACGGGGCCGACGATGCCGTTGCTGGCTGATGATGCAGTTTTCTGCCTCTATACAGTACATGGCATGCATGGTACCATAATGGAATCAACCATTAAAGGTTCAACTTACAAATTTAGCATTTTAGAATGTGGACAGTATCCCTTTAAACCTCAACAGATTTGCATTCTGACTCTTCCATGATAGGAGAGACCCTTATGCACGTTTACTGCAAATTTTGTTGAATTCCAACCAGTTGATCTAATGATACAAAAGGACTGAATTAATGAGAACCCCATGAACGATGTGAGCGCAGGGTCATCTGTGTAGATTTGAATAGGCTAATGTGCATTTGCACGTGGAACACTGAAAATAGCTCTGTTATCCTCAGAAATGGAATTCAATAAAGCATCAAGTTGACAGGTGCATGTACCTGTGTACCCCTTCACCACAAAAAGAGTTGAAGCTCCTGTGCCTATTACGTAAAGCCAAAATTCAGGCAGTGAGACAGAGACATCTGGTGGCAACACATGAAGTGTATCCCTCAGTAAGTTCATCGTTTGCAGTTAAAGCTGAACTAGATCGTTAAAAGCAGCGCGTGGGAGGTTTTTATGTCTAACAAGTGCCCATCCGCCATGTTCCAAACGCCCGTCCGCCATGTTTTGAATGTCTCTCCAAACCCAATAGACTTCCAATGTCTGTGGTGGCGCCAGCGTATTCCAAATCCAATCGGCGAAGGAGTCACATCATGGCCTCGTATGCAAGTACACGAACATTGTACACGGCAGTACATGAGGCATCAATGTAGGCATCAAAATCACTGCAAATAAAACAAAATAAACATTAGTTAGGATAAAACGAGTAATAGGCTACACGTAGGCATTACGAAAATTAATTGAACTTTCAGTACATTCGGACTGGGAGCGGGCCGGAACTTTCCATACGCCAACATTGTTAGAATGCAGTAACAAAGAAGGGCGAGGCCAAGGCCAGTTGAAAAAGGTCTAGCAGGTCAACCTTGGACGGTTCGATATAACTAATCCATGTAATCAGATTGACGAATGAAAAGTAATGAAAGTAACCTACCTTTTGGAATGTGAAAGCGTGTGACTTTATCCGTTCTAATTCAGAAAAACACGAAAAAATATACACACGGGTGTCCTTCTCTGACTAAGGAAATCACCATTTTGTATTCTAGGCCTATGACATGTATGAAGTCCGACCTCGACACAATCATCCACGCATAACATTGTATAAATTCTTACATTCCTCTATTCGAAATTCGATTTCTTTATTACAATGTAAAAATTCACACAATGTTATGTATATGTGTGATTGCGTCGAGGTCGGATTTCATAGGCCTAGTACAAAATGGCGATTTCGTAGTCAGCAGGGCCGTATTTAACTTTTTGGTCCAGGGGGGGCAGGAGCCTCTCAGGGCGGGGGGGGCAGAAGACCTCTTTTTGCCGTTTTTTGCCCAAAATCCGCATGAAAATCACGTTTTTTGG
>NMRB01000026.1:114504-133865 GCA_002633025.1 Notospermus geniculatus | reverse complement strand
TAGGCTTTGGGTTTTTGACACCTTCTTGGCCTAGGCCCTAACGTTAGTAGGCCTAGGCCTAGGTCATCAACTCATAGGCTAGGCCTAGACCTAACGTTACAATCATGATCAGTCAAAGACTTTGATGGGCCCAATCCAGGCCTAGGGCCTACGCCCCCCCCCCAATAGTGGTACCGGTAGGCCTACCGGTATTTTGATGGCAATGCAGTTCAAATGCCTAGGCCTAGGCCTACACTTGAACATGCAGGTCATGTGTTCTTCTGGGACATTAACCCTAACCAAGTTTCGGTCCGATTCGATTCTTAGCTTGGCTCCAGGTGGCCAAAAACAAGTCCTGCAACGTGGGAATGACTTGCTCCAGATGTTCGCTCATCCTCTCTCTGTCATTACACTATGTCAACGAGTGAGCACATGGTCCATGGACCATTTCATTTCTTGTTTTCCTGCATTAGAACGGATAAAGTCACACGCTTTCACATCCTGAAAGGTAGGTTACTTTCATTACTTTTCATAGTCGGTCTAATTAGTTTTATTGAGCCATGTGGTTGACCTGCTAGGCCTTTTCAATTGACTTGGCCTTGCCCTTCTTTGTCCGTGCATTCCAACAATGTTTGCGGACGGAAAGTTCCGGCTCGCTCCCAGTCCGAATGTACTGAAAGTTCAATTATTATTTTCGTAATGCCTACGTGTAGCCTATTTCTCGTTTTATCCTAACTAATGTTTATTTTGTCTTATTTGCAGTGATTGTGATGCCTACATTGATCATGTTGATGCCTCATGTACTGCCGTGTACAATGTTCGTGTTCTTGTATGCGAGGCCATGATGCGACTCCTTCGCCGATTGGATTTGGAATACGCTGGCGCCACCACAGACATTGGAAGTCTATTGGGTTTGGAGAGACATTCAAAACATGGCAGACGGGCGTTTGGAACATAGCGGATGGGCACTTGTTAGACATTTAAGCCGCGCAATGGCGCGGCTTATTTTTTAAAACCTCCCATGCGCTGCTTTTAACGATCTAGTTCAGCTTTAAACCTTTATGGTTGATTCCTTTATGATCATGGTAAACTACATGAATACCCTACATGTTCAGACACACATTTTTTCTAAAAAAAACACCACAAAGGTCCAATTTCCTTGCCACTGGCACACTTCCAAATTGATCAGATCTCCTGTGATTGACCTTTTAGCTCCTCATAACTTGTGTCTATTTTTAACGCTCGGAATTCCATGGCTGACGTCATCGTGTGTTCCTAGCACTATTTATAGAATTTCCCATGATTCTGCCCTAGATACCTGCGCATGCGTACTTCTACTTTTATATATGCACCGTCTATCGGGAAATTGATAAACTACTATTGTGACCTGCCATGATTGAGATATTGAACTGACGAATATCCGTGGTATCCCTGAGTTCCCTCTGAAGTGTCAAGTTGGATGACACCTCTACCGTTGTTGATATCAGACTACATGTATAAACCCAAACTTTAACCCGTTAACTGGGTAGGGCGTAATATAACGTCCCTCACAGTAGCAGCGTACATTGCGCAGGGCGTACTATAATGTCCTGTAATTATGACCACAATAAATTTTCTGCAACACTACGGCACCTGGGGAATCCCCGCGGGAATCACCGGGGGAAATCCCCAGCATCGTAGCATGGGTAGGGTGTGATACTACGCCTTGCAGAAAATGGCTCGTTGCATTGCGTAGGACGTTATATTACGTCCTGAGGCTTGAATAACGAAGGACAAAAAATGACGTTTTTTGGTAATTATGCAATTATTACACAATAGGGAGCAGATTAGCAAAAAAAATACATGGTTAACGGGTTAACTTTTTATGAATTTAGTGGCAGTGGCAAAATTTTCATGTTCCTTCTTGTACATATACCCCTCGGTCATGTTGGTGAGCTTGACCATTTCATTTCTCCTTTTCCATTGCATTGGAATTCCTATGTTGACTCTTTTGTACTTTTGAAATATTTTCAGGTACAGTGACAGGGAACATGCACCTTCGGTGAATAATATGAAATCATCTGTCCAGCGAGCAGTGCGAGCCAAAGTCTTGTCCCAATTTCCCTATATTAATGACTATTTAGATGAAATTTTACCAAAGAAGGAAAGTTTGAAGTTAGTAAAGCTGTAAGTGTGTCTCCAATTACTAAATGAACAAGAAAAGGACATCGGAGCCATGTCTATGGTTTCCGATGATAAGTTACTACTCTAGAGCTAGTTATCTGTGACCTTGACCTCTGACCTTGAGAAGTATTGCGTAACTGGAACAGGGATCCTTGATTAAACAAATAGGGGATGGTTAATGCAGGCTTCTAATTAGTTTTCCCCTGAAATTCTGAGTAGATTTGCACTTTAGAACTGTTTGACCTTGACCTTGACCTCTGACCTTCAAGGTCATTGTGTAATCTGAAAGCTCATCCTTGATAACCTAGGTGTAGATGAAGGTTTTAGGCTTCCACCATCACCAGGTTCTGTCTCATGTTATTTGTGATGGTTGGCTGTGACCTTGACCTCTGACCTTGAGAAGTATTGCATAACTGGGACAGGATCCCTGATTAAACCTATCGGGGATGGTAAATTCAGGCTTCTAATTCGTTTTTTCCTGAAATTCCGAGGAGATTTGCGCTTAAGAACTGTTTGACCTTGACCTTGACCTCTGACCTTCAAGGTCATTGCGTAATCTGAAAGCTCATCCTTGATAACCTAGGTGTAGGTGAAGGTTTTAGGTCTCTACCATCACCAGATTCTGACTTATGTCATGTTATCAAATTTGAATATCAAATCTCACCACGATATCAGCAAATATCATGCGACCGAGCAGGTGCAAACTGAAAATTTCAGTTGCAATAACATCCGTGGATGAGCAATGATGTTGTGATACCAGTTTCAAGTCACTTACTGTGGCAGATCTCCCGATATGTCAAAATATCAAATTTGATATATCAATATCATTATGATGCTGACACTGGAGAATAAATTTGTTGATGCCAGTATCTTGCCAAGGGCCATAAACATAGGGAAGGAACTTGTTGCTAGTGCTCTACCTGGCGTCGGAGACAAGTTATTCAAGAAACAAAAGTGTGACAGACAAAATCTCAACTTTTGATATGTCAATTTCACCATGAACCAGGTATCGGAGACTGGAAATTTTCATTCCATCTTGTAGCTCAGGTCATGAAACCTGGGGGTAGGTCACATTTCCAGGTCTGTAGCTCTTACAGGAACAAAGTTACAAGTGTGACAGACTGAACAGACAGACAGACACACACACACACAGACAGACAGACAGACAGACACCACGACCAAACACTATATGGTTTCCGATCTTGAGATCGGAAACCATAATTATGCAGAATAACTGCTGAGCACGAGGCCCAGGCCGGTGCGCCCTAATGACACAACCCCGGAATATTATTTTCCTCCCTTTATAGTCACTCCAAATTGCTTGAAGGGTCTTCAACACAATGTGGTGTTTACTTACTCAGCATTCTCACCAAGGATTTTGTTTATTACAAATGTACATAGGCCAACTTTGCATTGGCAACGGACCACAACACTGGAGGGGTCTGGAGCCGCCCGACAAAAATTTGTAATCTAGATGCAGGTGTGCTGATGATTACGGTTTGTTGACATGCAGCGGCTGACAACCAATCTCCTGAATTACCGTAAACATAAACCTTGCCCAAGTAGTCAAGACATGCCAAGGCTCAAAATAAGCGGTATCGCATCGCAATTTGCGACAGAAAAATCAGAAAGTGCGATATGGCCGAGGAGGTACATTTGCAAAATTGCTACACGTCGTTTTCAAGTAGAGACAGCCGTGGCTGGCCAGCAGCGGGCGTCGAGGAGTCAGTCAGTACATAGTTCATCGGCAACTAACAACACCAACCAAACCTCGCTTTCATGATTGTTACACATGAGTCACAGTATGTTCGCCATGCATGAGTGAGTGTTGTTGTGTGCGAGGTTGACTGACATCAACAGCCATGCATATTGCAAGATGGCTTCCGCTGTTGAACATGTTGAATGGACAATAAAGTTGCTACACAAAGTACCAACATTGCAAATCAAGTGGAACCCTTGATTGGCAATTTTGCTACACAAGTAAAAAAAAGTTATTTTGAGCCTTGCATGCAGTGGCGGTTCCAAGGGGGGGAGTGCCCGGCGCACGCCGTCGCCCCCCTGTTCAGCCGCCGACCAGCAAAAATTTTCCAAGGCATATAATCAGACCCCTGATTTTCAGTAAAAACACATGAAAGAAAGACTTTCAATTTGGCCTGCCCAGGTGCCAGGAAATCGCGTTTCCGGCACTTTTACCCCAAAATTTTCGGGGCTTCGCGCCTTCGGCGGTCAGGGAATGGAGTTTGCCCATTCCACGCCCCCCCCCCTCCCCCCGTTCGGCAACTCCTGGATCCACCACTGACATGCATGACGTGGGTTTACTATTTAATACTTTGGTCAACTTGTGGTATAACATTCGTGTTTGTGGTTTGATCTATTACCAAGTTCAACTAAGTGCGATTCGCCAAATGTATGGAATAAACTTTATTTAATGATTTGATTTTGCTTTGTTCTGTTTTTCAGCCCAGATCATGTAGAACTCGTAGCCAATCAAGCAGGGAATCCACTATTTTTCAAACAGAGAGATGGTGATTACTATCCTACACTCAGGGTTGTTCATAAATGTAAGGACATTTTTGGCTCAGCCAACGAAATTAGATAGCATGGCTTTTTAGCTCACCGTGGTGAGCTTATACAATGGTTGTGCGTCCGTCGTCGTCCGTCGTCGTCCGTCGTTGTCCGTTAGCAGGGCACGTTTCGTAACCGCTGGAGCTATTGATCTGAAACTTGGTACATATATACCCCTAGGTCAGACGACCCACGACACCAAGTTTCCTTCCGATCCGACTCTCAGCTTGATCACCAGGTGGCGGAAACCAAAAACACAAAAAGTGCAATAACTCCTGAACTAATGACTAGATCATCTCCAAATTTTTATCATAGGTGTGGCTAATAAGGATACATAACATATATAACGGGTTTTTGATTTGACCTACTTTTCAAGGTCACAGAGGTCAAAGTTCAACAAAAGTAATGAACCTGCCAAAGTTTGTCATTATTTCACCGAGCGACTTCATATCTTGCATAAACATGCATTGGAGGGGTACCTTATAAAATACCAAGTTTCGGCCCGATTGGATATCCAATATGGCCGCCAGGTGGCGTAACCTGAAAATCAAGGAAGTGCTATTACTCGGGAACGGCTTGACACAGAGTGCTCAAATTTGATGTTTACCTCCCTCTAGATGACCTTTACATGCACGTCAAATTTCGGCCTGATTTGACTTCAAACGTGGCCACCCAAAAATCATCAAAGTGCTGTAAATCAGGAACGCCTTAACCCAAAGTGCTCCAATGTGCTATGTGGCCCCGTGCAGATGACTTTTATGTGCATGTGAAGTCTCGGCACGATCGGACATCCAATATGGGCGCCAGGTGGCGTAACCTGAAAATCATCAAAGTGCTGTAACTCAGGAACGACTTGGACCCAAAGCGCTCCAATGTGCTATGTGGCCCCTGCAGATGGCCTTCATGTGCATGTGAAGTTCCGGCCCAATCGGACATCCAATATGGCCGCCAGGTGGCATAAACCCCAAAATCATCAAAGTCCTACTTGGGAATGACTTGACCCAGATTGCTCATAACTGATATGTACCTCCCTCTGTCATTAGACTATTATGTCCAACCCGGTGAGCACATGGTCCATGGACCATTTCATTGAGCAAGTAGAAAAGAATGGGTAAAACAACGAAGTACTGTATCAACCGTGAAATTTTCGCGGCACTAAAAGTTGGCGAATTTATCATTTTTGAAAATCGCGAAGACTAATTTTCGTGTTTACCTTCATCATTCAATGGAAAGTGCATAAGGGTTTGTATTTTCGCACTACCGGTATAATGTTAAGTTTGCATTTGGGCCAATGACAGCAAAAATCGTAAAAATAAAACGCACGCGAAAATTTCACGGTTTAGGCCACGCTTATTTTATTTGTTGGATTACGGACCCTCCGACCCTAAAAAATCAGAAAGTGAAAAAAAAAAATTTTTCCCGACCTACCACTTTCGGCAGTCTTTTTTTTCCTCGCCAGCCCCAGAAAACACGAAAACAATTGTTTTTCTGCGCCGATCGTAAAATTCAGATGAAAAATTCTGCAATTCCACATAGTTGCCCCATCGCTCCCAGCATGCCTTGTGCAGGAACATGAACAGCCAAAACAGCTGATGGGGAAGATTTTTACCTTTGAGTGACGGTGAAGCAGGCAGCGAATAACAAGGAAGACTTTTTTATTTTTATTTTTTTTTCTCCCTACCGTACTTGCATTCTATGGTAAAAATCCGTAATCCAACAAATAAAATAAGCGTGGCCTTACAGTAATCTCTTCATTCGTAACATGCAGCTGCGCCGTGGCAGCTACAGCCATTTTCGGTTGGCCTTGGTCGTATCCAAAATGAGTGCGATTTGACCCATTTAAGGGCGGTTTACATTAGGTTGCACCAAGTTGCAAGTTGCAGCAACTTGCAACTTGTTGCAAACTACCTGGGACGGTTTACACATAGAAAAATCGATGCAACCTCCAGTGTGATCGAGTTGCAACAAGTTGCAGACCCGTTTACACATGCAACTTTTATGAAAGTTTTTGGTCTCATCAGGTTTATGCAACAAGTTGCATGAAGTTGCATATGAAAAGTTGCATGTGTATTTAGTAAACGGGCCTTTAGTAATTATGGTTCTGGTGTCCAGGAGGTGCTAAACAAATAGGGCTGTATTACGAAGCACGATTTTCTTCTGAATGTGCGCGGTCAAATCAAGCCGCTGACATGGCTCAACAGGACTCGTCCGTGGACACATAACCAAACCGTGGGCTTAAGTACTTGTGGAGAAATGATCTCGGGTTTATCCATACGCATGCGATTGACACTTCAGTGACCAAAACAATTCGTTTGTTCTGAAATCGAACCCGCTTGTGTGAGTCGAGACCACGTGCGGCTAAACGCTTCATTCGTATACTGCTTTAGGTTAATCTCTTGCGATTTTTACAGTCACGCGTGATTAGGGAAAAATCATGCTTCGTAAAAATGGCCCTTTTTAGCTCACCTGGGGTGAGCTCTTGTCGTGGGTCTGCGTCCGTCGTCCGTCGTCGTCCGTCGTCGTCGTCGTCGTCGTCGTCCGTCGTGTTCCGTTAGCAGGGCACGTTTCGTAACCGCTGGAGCTATTGATCTGAAATTTGGTACATATATACCCCTAGGTCAGATGACCTATGACCCCAAGTTTCGGTCCGATTTGACTCTTAGCTTAGCCACCAGGTGGCGGAAACCAAAAACACAAAAAGTGCAATAACTCATGAACTGATGAGTGGATCCTCTCCAAATTTTTATCATTGGTGCTTCTAATGAGGATGCATGACATAAGTAAGAGGTTTTTGATTTGACCGACTTTTCAAGGTCACAGAGGTCAAAGTTCAAATTTAGTCATTTGGTGGCGCGTTTCGTAACTGCTTGGGCTATTGACTTGAAACCTGGTACATATACACCCCTATGTCAGATGACCTATGACACCACTTTTTGGTCCGATTCAATTCTCCGCTTGGCCACCAGGTGGCCATAACCAAAGCTCAAAGTCCAGTACATGTAACTCCTGAACTGGATTTTCTCCAAATTTTTATCAGGTGCATCTAACGAGGATACATGACCCTGGGACATTTCGATTTAACATTTGTCATTTGTTTTTCTGGTACGTTCACCCAGGTGAGCACATGGTCCATGGACCATTTCATTAAATTTTGTCAGTATCTCATGATCAACAAGGCTCAAAATAAGCGGTATCGCATCGCAATTTGCGACAGAAAAATCAGAAAGTGCGATATGGCCGAGGAGGTACATTTGCAAAATTGCTACACATCGTTTTCAAGTAGAGACAGCCGTGGCTGGCCAGCAGCGGCCGTCGAGGAGTCAGTCAGTACATAGTACATCGGCAACTAACAACACCAACCAAACCTCGCTTTCATGATTGTTACTCATGAGTCACAATATGTTCGCCATGCATGCATAAGTGTTGTTGTGTGCGAGGTTGACATCAACAGCCATGCAAGATGGCTTCCACTGTTGAACATGTTGAATGGACAAAAAAGTTGCTACACAAAGTACCAAAATTGCGAATCAAGTGGAACCCTTGATTGGCAATTTTGCTACACAAGTAAAAAAAGTTATTTTGAGCCTTGATCAATAGTCAGGACAAAAATCTTCTAATCAAATGATCTGGATGACCCCAGAACATTTTGACCTCGCATTTGTCATTTATTCTTCTGGTATGCTTACTACACCCAAGTGAGCACATGGTCCCTGGATCATTTCTTTTTTCAGATCCATTTATTCTACCCCACATGCAAGTAGACAAAGGAGCGATCCAGTTTGTATTCAAAGGTGCCAACATCATGTGTCCTGGTTTGACATCACCTGGTGCAAGGATGACAATGGTGGAATCGGGGACGATAGTTGTATCCTTTTGTCGAAAGAATCACTTTTTTATGACGGACTCTGCAAATGAACAGGCATTGACTGAAGGTTGTCTACACCTGATGTGAGCCGCTCTACCAAAAAGTAGGCAATTGTCACAAGTTATCGTATACATGTACGCCATCAGTTTACCCAACTATTATCACTGCTGTCCACTACTATTAGTATTGTAAACCGTCGGGGACGTACGTTTTAGCTATTCAGGAATTGCAAGGCCATTGGAGCCCTGGTATTCATAAAGTTAGCAAATGCTTTTACTTAAGATTTGCACAGTGAGGCCCAGTGTAAATGCACTACAAAACGTTAAGTAAAAGCACTTGCTAGCTTTAGCCATAACCCTTTCATCGATTGCGACAAGTGCCTACTTTTTGCAGAGCAGCTCACGTATTTCAAATACAACCCAGCGTTCTTGCCAGGATTTTCAGGCAGCGTGGCGCTGCAATATGCTGAAGCAGTCACTGAGGAATTCATCTGCCGACGAAGTCGGCAGCGCGCCATAGGCGCGCCACCGAGCGGGGGGTGTGGGGGAGTCTCCTCCAGGAAAATTTGAATTCTGGACACCCTGAGATGCGATTTCCCGGCATTTGAGGATGTATTTTAGCACTCTGACCAATGCATCTCATGACCAATTTTTGCCGATGAAACCTCGCAAGGAGACAGTATGACAAACAAGTGTCGATTTCTCGTGACAAAAACACCAAACGCAACACCCAGAAATTTGCAAACATGTTGAGGAAGATGATTAGGGGTTATAATAAAACAAGGTTAATCGATGCGAAGTGAACTTTACTTATCCACACAGGCAATGACAGGCCTAAATCATCAACGATTCTGGCGGCCGGGCCGCATCCAGATGACTTGTTGTCATTGGCAACAAGCCAGTCTGAGTCATGCAGGAAAGTAGAATTGTCTGCTTTGGCCAGATCAACATAATCGTACTTTTATTTGGATGTGCGTTCATATTGGCAGACAGTGAGAAATGACCATGAATCGGGTACATATACCGGTACCTAGCCAAACAAGACCTGTATGGCGACCAGCTGGCAGCATCACCGGCCAGGAAACTATGTTCGGGGCTTCATTTAACTACCCAGCTGGTTGGTTATTGTATATATATCGAAAAGCAGGTGATGTCAGCTGGACGAAGGATGAACATTGATGTTTAAAACCTGTTTTATTTATAGTATAACGTAACATTTTCGGCGTGGCGCACAATGTTATCAGTGTGGCGGCGATTTTATGAACGTGGCGGGGACAAGCTTGCTTCCATGGCAGCGTGGCCGCCTTATCAAACAACGTGGTGCTGCGCCACGTCAAAGTCCCTTGGCGAGAACGCTGCAACCGCAACAATATTAACAAGGAAAACACTTCTGTGAAATCGGGCCATTAGGCAACTGTTAGGTGCGCCGAATCGGTTAATGTCGTCCTGGGTATAACAGAAGTATACCCAGTGTTCAATGTCGTCCCACGAAACTATACCCTGGGTATAGTTCAATCTACAAAAGTATATGGAGGATTGGATACAGCACCTGAAGACGAGATTGTTCTTGCAAATGCCACATGACCATGCACAAGCATGACAAGTCGAAAAACATCGCTCTAGCGCCTGACACAACGGGCACCATTTTAATATATTGTACCGACAGTCATCAAAGAATTTTTGGTGCCGTTTATCGTCACTCAAATCCGCAATAGTACTCGCAGCACGGCTGATGTAATGTCGATGCGGACGTACATGTAGGTGAACGCACGACACTGAACAAACATGACGCAGATTCGCTCTGTTCATTTGCTCATTTCTTTGAAACTGTGAGTGTAACTTTTGGTGAGTTAGGACCATTGTGTTAAGACAAATGTTAACAGTTGACCCATGCTATCGATGAGCACAAAAGCTGACAATATTGACTGGTATTTTGACGATGTTGATTGCAAAATTGCCGTCTCAGTTGAAGCGAGAAACAAAATGGCGGCCATCCATTCCTAACTCGTACCTACATGTAGGCTCAAAACTACAGTACTGGGTATACTTTTGTGATCGAACTAACTATACCCAGGGTATAGTTTTGTAGGACGACATTGAACCTTGGTATATTTCTGTTATAGCCAGGATGACATTAACAGATTCGGCGTTAGGCCACACTTTTTTAGCTCACCTGGGGTGAGCTCTTGTCGTGGGTCTGCGTCCGTCGTCATCCGTCGTCGTCCGTCGTGTTCCGTTAGCAGGGCACATTTCGTAACCGCTGGAGCTATTGATCTGAAACTTGGTACATATATACCCCTAGGTCAGATGACCTATGATACCAAGTTTCGGTCCGATTCGACTCTTAGCTTCATTAGGGACACACACCGCGTGAGCTACTGCAAAATCTTGTCCGCAGTCAGGTGTACTTCACTGCGGACAGAAATTAGGTCATCCAGGTGTGCTGTGTGTATTTATATATCGTGGTATGCAGGACTGGCCTAATACATTAGTTTCGCAGTAGCTCACGCGGACTGTGCCCCTTATGTTGGCCACCAGGTGGCGGAAACCAAAAACACAAAAAGTGCAATAACTCCTGAACTAATGACTGGATCACCTCCAAATTTTTATCATAGGTCTATCTAATGAGGGTTCATTACATATATAACGGGTTTTTGGTTTGACCTACTTTTCAAGGTCACAGAGGTCAAAGTTCAAAATTTTGCCTTTAAGTGGCACGTTTCGTAACCGCAGGTGCTATTGACCTGAAATTTGGTACATATATACCCCTAGGTCAGATGACCTATGACCCCAAGTTTTGGTCCGATTTGACTCTTAGCTTGGCCACCAGGTGGCGGAAACCAAAAACACAAAAAGTGCAATAACTCATGAACTGATGAGTGGGTCCTCTCCAAATTTTTATCATTGGTGCTTCTAATGAGGATGCATGACATAAGTAAGAGGTTTTTGATTTGACCGACTTTTCAAGGTCACAGAGGTCAAAGTCAAATTTAGTCATTTGGTGGCGCGTTTCGTAACTGCTTGGGCTATTCACTTGAAACTTGGTACATATACACCCCTATGTCAGATGACCTATGACACCACTTTTTGGTCCGATTCAATTCTCCGCTTGGCCACCAGGTGGCCTAAACCAAAGCTCAAAGTCCAGTAACTCCTGAACTGGATTTTCTCCAAATTTTTATCAGGTGCATCTAACGAGGATGCATGACCCTGGAACATTTCGATTTAACATTTGTCATTTGTTTTTCTAGTACGTTCACCCAGGTGAGCACATGGTCCATGGACCATTTCATTTATTCTTTGGTTTACGTGGCAAAATGCCATTCCGAAAAAAAACAAAATTGGGAAAATCAGTTTGTTTTATTTCTGTTCAAATGAGGTCTTCTGAGAAAAAAACAAATAAATGGAGTTGTTTTTATTCCCGCCGACCTTGATTTCAGCAGTCACGACAGCTAAAAATAAACAAAACCAACTAGCGTATGTCTATTTCCCGGCAGTGAGGACGGAAAGAAGCAGAAAAGAGGCATTTATAAAGAATTAATTTGGTTTTTTATTTCCTCCGATTTGTCTAACCTGTCAAGCTGAAAATGAAAAAAATGAACTGAACTGAAGTTTTTTTAAAATTTTTATTCCGTCCTCCGTACCTGGGCTCAAAATCTTTATGCCCGTAAACCTAAGGATATGCTAACCGTGGCATTAGGTGCAGATAAACCTTAGTCTATGTAATGCCTGTACACTCTTCTTTTAAATCAAGAGTATGGTGGGGGCCATCATGAATTCGTTTTCCATTAGTTATTGGGAACCAAGTGCTCCTTATTTTCAGGCTTGATTTTCGTTTCGAGAACTTTTCCTTGGCATTGCGAAACCGTTCTCCATGAAACTGTGTCAGAAGCAGTAGAGTGTTACATTATCTTGAACATCAGGCAAACCGTATGACATGCACACTGTTACTGCTGTGCAGTATACAATTTCAAATCAGATTGATTTCTTGTGTGCAAGTACTGGGGAAGTTACATGATATTATCGGCATGACCTTGACGTATTGCCCAGGCTGTGATGGCGGAAGGTAAAGAGCATGCATTAGCGGTGGGACAGACGACAATGTCAGCGGAAGAAATGTAAGTTATATCAAAACAGAAGATGAACCTCCTTGCATTCTGTCTATCACCCGTATTCAAAAAGGGCGATCATTGCGCGATTAAGGGTGTTTAGCCTAATCAGCGTACAAATTCTGCATTACACCGTTTGAAGGCCTAGAAAACTATTGTCTGATGTCCTGTATGGTGCTTCACCTGAGGCATATACCTGCAGGATAATCACACGCATCTAACTATCCTGCGTCTAAGTCCAAGAGTACAAAGGAAATGATGAACGGTCAGGCAGGCTTGTCTAGAATTTGAACACCACTTTCTTTTCTCCTCCCACACTAAGAGCAGGAAAGTTAGACGCGTGTGATTATCGTGTGGGTAAATGCCAGAGATCAGGCAGCATACAGAAGGCAGAACAATCGTTTTCTAGGCCTTTAACCTGTGTAATGCAGAATTTGTACGCTGATTAGGCTAAACACCCTTATTAATTCATACGGCCCATGATTTACAACAGAAAGATCTAACCCCATCATCGCTTATTGGACTTAAGACCTGCATCAGACATGCCTCATTGAAAAGCATTGTATATGTAAAATTTTCCATGTGTTTATTTGCAAGTGGGACCACCTCTGCCCAAGCCAAAAACAATTCACACAACCTTTCCCAGCACAATACTGAGTAGGTACTACTACTCGTACAGTCTGTACTTAATGTTACCTTACCATGTTTGTTTCCTATCAATACAGATTCAAGGGGTCATATGAATAAAAACAAGTAATTGCTTTTACTTGAATTTTGCAATACAAATGCACTAGGTAGTCTTTATTTATATGACCCAGTCGTTCACTCACATGATATTATTGCCTGTACTTCTTTTCATTTCAGATTAGCAAAAAACAAAGGTGTGGGGGTAGAAGTCGCACATTTTCTAAATGATGGACTTTGGAAGATGAAACCAATTAAATAGACTTAACTGCACCAAGAACATTTGTGTTTGTCCCATTCAGTTGCTTTTTAGCTCAGCTGGTGAGCTGTACGGTGATGCAGAGTCCGTCCGTCGTCGTCATTTTCATTGTCCGTTAGCAGGGCATCGAAATTTTGGATATTTCGAAATATCCTATTAAAGTATGTACAGTCATGGACATAAATTTTGTCGTCGCCTAACACCGTGAATATTTCAAATACTACTGGGCCAATTTTAACACGGTTTGTTCCACATGAAAATACATCTTATTTGTCATATTTCTGCCACAAAATTTTGGAAATTTGGAGATGTCATAATTATGTACCGTAATAGCTCATCAGAAAAAATCTCAAAAATCAACTTTTTTATTATGTAATATTTTTGTCATTTTTGTTGTAGATGTGACAGAGTGGAACATTCTAAGGATTTTGGGCTTTGTTTCATCAAAATATGTCGAGTGGTTGCTGAGATGTTTGAGAATATCAAAATTTTAATAATTTGACGGGAGATTTTCGTGCTTTTCAGGAAATTTTGATGCCATTAGATAAGGCTAACCTCAGAATATGTGTTTACAATTTTTTGTGTTAACCCTTTGACGTACAGCGACCGCCCATTTACACCCCCCAGGAAATTGCCGAATTTTGCTCATCAGGCACCCCCTTGAAATGTCCTGCACCAGAATCTTGTAGTCGATGTAATTCTGTCCTGAGGTAGCATATTTCCACTAGGTGTCACTCTTTACCATCATGGCCTGAAGCGCACTTGAAGTTGAAGATTTCCAATTTTGCCAAAAAGCTTGATGACGGTTTATTCCCATATCGCCTTTTCCCATTTCGCCTTATTCCCATTTCGCCTTCTTTTTCCCATTTCGCCTTTTTCCCATATCGCCTTTATTAGGTATTTTGCACGCTCTACTTTCATGCCAGCTCCCTAACAGCCCCGGGTATTGTATAAGCTACGCTGTTCCAGCGTAGCTAAAAATGTTCCCCCCACAAATTCTGTTTTGATGGTTGTTTTGTTGAAAGAAGAAGTAGAAACAAACATTATGAGGCCAGTTTGGGGTGTCTATCTGAATTTTTTTTTGCCTGAAATTTTGATGGGAAAAGTGGTCTAAAACCTGTATTTCCGGCACTCAAAGAGTTAAAAAGGGCACAGTGGCGCCCCCTTTTAGGGCATGGCGGCGCGCCACTCTAACACTGCCTAGAACACTGATATGAAGTTGATTGGTGACCAAAACGTTCCCATGTTATGAGCAGAATCCCCCATGAGTATGGAAGAGAGAATGGAAGTAGCCCTAGTGGCACCGCAGGAGGGGCAAAGATGGGAACCTGGATAATGGCCCGGGGATAATGGTCGACAAAATGAGCAAGGGCATAGTTAAAATTGATGTGGTGATGCTTCCATGATATCGGCAAATATCATGCGACCGAGCAGGTGCAAACTGAAAATTCAGTTGCAATAACATCCGTGGATGAGCTATGATGTTGTGATATCAGTTTCAACTTGCTTACTGTGGCAGATTTCCTGATATGTCAAAATATCAAATTTGATATATCAATATCATTATGATGCTGACACTGGACAATAAATTTGTTGATGCCAGTATCTTGCCAAGGGTCATAAACATAGGGAAGGAACTTGTTACTGGTGCTCTAGCTGGCCTTGGAGACAAGTTATTCAAGAAACAAAAGTGTGACAGACAAAATCTCAACTTTTGATATCAATTTCACCATGAACCAGGTTTCGGAGACCTGAAATTTTCATTCCATCTTGTAGCTCAGGTCATGTTACCTGGGGATAGGTCACATCAGGTCTGTAGTTCTTGCAGGAAGAAAGTTACAGGCGTGACAGACTGAACAGACAGACAGACAGACACACACACACAGACACACACACAGACAGACACCATGACCAAACACAATATGGTTTCCGATCTTGAGATCGGAAACCAAGATCGGAAACCATAATAAGTGTCACTCTCTGAGAAAAGTGCCTATGTGCCTTAGCCATATTCAAATAGCAATTATAAAGGATGTTTCAAAATAACACTGTTTACCCTGTTTTTGGCATGAGACACCCTGTATAACACCACATTGGGTGCTTTGCATTGTATATTGATGCAGGATGGCCACTACTATCATTTCCTGAGGAAATCCGCCAGTTCAGAATGAATATGGCCTCGTCCGAGCAAATGGGAAGTAAACTGTGACATTACCATGAAATTTTCAAAGCAGTTTTTCTAAGGAATTAAACATACATTATGGTAGTTAAGTTACTGTAGTTTCATTTGAAAAACATGAGAAGATAACTTCACTTACAGACATATAATTTTTTTAAGTTAAAGTTTGAAAGATCATGCCGGTTCCGTATGTGATGTGGACAATAAAAATGCCAGTTTTTCCTATCAAAAAGCATTTAATAGAGATTTCTATCTGTGATAATCCTAGGGAGCAATATCCTGAAGCATTTAGGCCAAGTAAAAAAAATTCCCGGTTTCTCATCAGAACTTTTTCAAAATGTCAATGAGGCATGCGGATTTTTTTTTTTTTTTTTTTTAGTATGACTATGGTAGCTAGGCCACCTACAGTAAGGGGTAGGCCTTGGCGTATTCAAAAAATCATATCAATTCTATTCAATTCTTGAATCAGCATTTTTTCCAGGTTCAGAGCAGTGGAGGCTAAAGTGCTTGGCAGGTCACACTACTAATTATCTGCATTTACCCCGGGGCATTTACATGTAGCTTCTGCCATCTTCAACCATCAAGGGTTAACATCAGTCCTCCATAGGCCTTTGATAATATTCACAGATGAGTTTACACCTCAACTCTACTTATTATAGGCCTACTATATGCTCCACAAGTATCCGAGTACTGCACATTCACATCAACGCTTTGTCTTGGAAATCAAAGCAAGCCGTGTGCCACTTGATTTTATGACCCGTCAATCATTCTGGCACTGACGATCGTTTGAGTCATGGAACTTGCTGCAAGTTGATAACACACACCTGTAGGTCAACATAAAGTGAATCACTACCAACTTAAGGTGAGACAGACTTCAACTGAGGATGTGTGCTGAACTTTCAGACTGTTTATTCAACTTTTTTTGTGAAATAAAAAATAAAATTTTTTTCGATGCGGCGGCAATATTTTGATGCGGGCGCTGATGAGAAACCGGGAATTTTTTTTACTTGGCCTTAGGGCAAACACTGCCTGTAATCACTTGATCTACACACTTTCTCGTCAAATTGAGGGTACCTAAAAATGTCCAATGCCCAGCCGTAGTGAACGGATAGCTATTAATAAAACAGGGGAACAGCAGGATTCAAAGTAGCTGCCAAACTGATTAATATACCAAGCAAGACTGTAAATAAAAGCAACACCTTTCAATAAAAGTGATCACAGTGCTCCCACAACTAATCCAAAGGTTCCGTATGTGATGCATGCCAAGAGGGACAGTTCTGTATGTGATGATTGTCACAATTATGCACTGTCAACCATCACATACGGTAAATCATTTTCACACACAGACCAATCACAGAACTGTCCAACAAGCATTCAGACAAAATCCTTCAAACTAAGTGACAAGAGCTTAGGTATCTCCAAAGTATTATAGGCAGTAAAAAATCTCTTCATTATTTCTTTAGGGAGAAAATCTGCTTTGAAGATGAGAGTAGGAAGATAATTTACCAGACTATACAGTGATATTTTGCAATGAACATTGTACAAGGCAAGCTTTGACGGAACATAATCACATACGGAACCCCCCAAAATAAACTCAGCCCACCCCCCTGTTTTACACTGAACTAGGAATATTTGCATGGGATTATTTCTTCAAACACCAAAATTCATTCTCAGGGCTTTAGATAATTTTTTAGCCAGGCAGTATTACAATTCCACTTCTCAACAGCCAAGAGTATTCAAATTCCACTGACGACCAGCCAAGGAGTATTTCAATTCCTACATTCATCCCACAGGTGTATTTACCGGTAGGCATTTCTCAGATCTGAGACGAAGGATTCATGACTACAATGTACTTACATGTAGGCCGTGTTTAATTAAAACTGTGTTTCAGGTTTCAGGCTTTGAAGGTTTTAATTATAATGAGGGAGGGAGGCAAACACAACACAACCCTCATTATGAACACAACACAACCTTTTTCAACACAACACAACATCCAATGTCTAACCATAAACTATACCATTCAATCGCTAAATAATAAAGGAATGCACCACAATATCCAATGCACCACAATACAGCAATATATATAATAAATACCCCAAAAGTGCCAAAAAGTTGTAAAAGCTAAATCTCACCCCTTCACATGAAAGGCCTCTCAAGTGAATTCAAATTTCCCGCCTAAAGCACCATATTTAAGCAGGCAATTTTCTGATTGGCTGGATTGCGATTTCTTCCCACTCAGTCAAATTATCTTGATAACTTGGCCCCAAAATGGTTATCTAAGTATAAAGCTTACAATGAAATCAACAGAATATTGAACAAAAGACCCAATTTGAGCCTCTCATAGTGTCCATCATAGCTTATTTCTGCTCATATAGGCATGTTAGGTCAGACTAGCTGACCAGAAACATCGTAGGTGGCATGCATGGAGATCGTCTGCATGCTTGTTGGCGCGAAGCCAGATCAAGTAGGCCTAAAATATCTCTTCATAGAAATGACCAACACGGGCAAACTTTATGTCATTGGAAAGGAAATTTTACGTCGGACATGTCGATGCGATGCGTATCTTTTGATAAGTCTTTGCGTATTTAGAAACTGATTGTTTAACAGCAGGGTTATCACCTGAGAAGCGTATTTTACTTCCATGGCTCCCCTGGAAGGAGTATTGTGTGATTCAAAACTGTGACTCTATGGCGTTTTCTACGTAAGGATAGTAAGCGTAATTTCGCCTCGTTTAGGCGTAAAATACGCCAATACGCACACTATCTAAAGCCCTGCATTCTGCAATGAGAATTAATTTAAAAAATGAAATGGCCAGGGCCATTGTGCTCACCTCTGTGATAAGTCTCCGTGGTTAAGTGTAAAACTGTGACTCTCATGGTGAATGTTGAAGGATCAGGATAGATAAGATAAAGCTGAACACACCAAGTACCGTATTTATCGGCGTACAAAGCGCGACTTTTTGACCCCAGGAAGCCCTCAAAAACGGGGGTGCGGCTTATAAGAACTAAGGTGCGTTTTATTTAAGGATCAGGGTGGCCAAAAGCACCACCCCTCCAAAAAGTTTTTTGAGGTCCCAAAACCTTGACACAACGGTGATCAAGTTGGATGATGCTGACAACATGAATGTCAACACGGCGCTAAAACGGTCAAAAGTTCACCTGATCACTCACTTTAAACTGTAAATCCAGTCCTTGCATGCCATCCACAATCATACTAGGCCCCCTAGTCCCTCCATTTGTTGAAAAAAGTCCCTTATTCCCACCCAAAATGAACTTATATCCCTCAAGTTTTTCGTTTTTGTCAGCCACCATCATGACCATGCCACCATTTCTGATTTGAAATCGAGGCTGGCAGGTGAGGGGGCATCTCATCGTATGGTTTACATGATGATTCACAAGCTATTCATGAATCTTATCAACTCATGTTGAAGAAAGCTGAGATGGCCCCCAACTGTAGTGAAAATGACGTCATAACATCCGGGTCAGACAGCCAGGGGAATACCCCTGGGGAATACCAATATCAGGGTAAAGAACAAGTGTAGGGGAAAATAGCATTTTTT
>NMRB01000026.1:0-73264 GCA_002633025.1 Notospermus geniculatus | reverse complement strand
CCCCCCCCCCCCGGGACTACGTTGTGGGATATCACCATAAATCAACCATAAAGATTTAACTGCGAACGATGAACTTACTGAGGGATACACTTCATGTCTTGCCACTAGATGTCTCTCACTGCCTGAATTTCGGCTTTACGTAATCGGCACGAGCTTCAACTTTTTTTTGTGGTGAAGGGGTACATAAACCTGTCAACTTGATGCCTTGAATTCCATTTCTGAGGACAACAGAGCTACTTTCAGCACAATTATTAGTGTGGTGTGTGCAAATGTACGTTAGCCTATTCAAATGTACGGGGATGACCCTGCGATCTCATCGTCCGCGGGGTTCTCATTAATTCAGTCATTTTGTATCATACTAGTATGATCAGCTTATCGGAATTCAACAAAATTTGCAGAAAACATGCAGAAGGGTCTCGCCTGTCATAAGGAAGAGTCAGAACGCAAATCTGTTGAGGTTTAAAGGGATACTGTACACATTTATAAAATGCTCAATTGACGAGTTGAACCTTTATGCTTGATTCCTTTATGATATCATTAATATAGGGGCAAAACGGGGTGTGGCGGAATCTCTGCCACTATTGTGCGTGTGTGCCATTTCCAACGACTGACTTTCTGCTAACCATCAATGTACTGAGTGCGAGTCAACCCGTGACATCTGCTTTAATTGTGTGTGATATTTCTGCCAGCGCTCAATACCTGCTTGTCAAGCAGTGATGTCCCCTTTAATTTTGTGTGCCATTTGCAAAGACTACCGTTCTGCTAACAATCAATGTACTGAGTGCGAGTCAACCCGTGACATCTGCTTTAATTGTGTGTGATATTTCTGCCAGCGCTCAATACCTGCTAGTCAAGCAGTGATGTCCCCTTTAATTTTGTGTGCCATTTGCAAAGACTGACGTTCTTCTAACAATCAGTAGGTGCAGCGAATAATCAGAGGGTACCATGACATCTATCAGTGTTCTAGCCAGAAACTTTTCCAAACAGGGTGGGATGACTGTATTTTCCGATGATTTTAAGGCCCTGGATTTTCAAACAGGGCGGGAGTGAAATTCAAACAGGGTGGTGAAATAGAAAATGCATTGCAAGTTAGATTTTTAAACAGGGCGGTAAAATGACCTCTGGATTTTGAACAGGGTGGTACCGCCCTGTAAAACTGGCCTGGCTCTCACAGAAAAAAAAAATCAACTCGAGAGTGGAGACTCAGAGTCTCACTTTAGGGACAAAATGGTTCGAAACACTTTTTGACTCAAAATGAAACAGAAAATATTTCGGCGCGAGACAATGACATCTCGGCCTAAAATATTTTCTCTCAGATCGAGACCGTCAGTATCTCAACCCGAAATATTTTCTCTCGGAACGAGGTGTCATTGTCTCGGGCCGAAATATTTTCTGTTTCATTTTGAGTCAAAAAGTATTTCGAACCATTTTGTCCCTAAAGTGAGACTTTGAGTCTCCACTCGAGTTGATTTTTTTTCTGTGTGTAGAACACTAATCTATTTATATGTTTTTATCCTTTAAGAACAGGATACAAGTTATTTATTACTTTTAAGCCTCTCGTTTAGAGGTTCCCATTTTGCCCCATGAGGGAACCCCGTTTTGCCCCAACTAAGGGGCAAAATGGGGCAACATGACATTTTCATTATTTTTCATTTTGGCGTAACATGCAAAGAGGAAACCCAGGTTTGTGTGTTTGTATGAAAAGAGTTATTGTTCGTTGATGTTCCCAACAAAGTTTCAGTTTGTGAAAAATGAACGTCTTCATGTATTGACCACTGTATTGCATCTTTCTGTCGACAGCCGGCGCCACCGGCACCACGCTCCAATACTGTAGTTAAGCCTTTCGCCCCAGTGTTGGAGAATGTATGATTACAGTCTCGGTCACCCAGTCGCTGGGGATCGAACAAGTCGCGAGACTAGTTGCATTCGGTAGTTTACCAAGTCGTTAATAGAGGTCTCCCCCTTAACGCGGGTAGGTGTAACGCAGGATTGGGAAGCAATACTGGACGTGGTCCTTTAAAGTTAGCGTCCCCGTTTTGCCCCATGTTTCCCTACTGAGTTTGTCATCAAGTCACTCTTTTCGCTGTCGGCCTATCGACTGCTAAACGAAACCCTACCTAACTCTCCCTTTATCCGATCCGAATAATCGTCCTCGGACTTCATCCGGCGGACTTGGCTCCCGATCATAATATTCTGTTTCTTCTTCTCCAACGTGTTTAAGTCGCCGCTGCTTATGTCTCCACGTTTCATGGAGACCCTCCTGCGACTGGCTGAGGGTATCAGTAATCGTGTCTCATCCTTATGAATACCAGGCTGGCTGTCATCCCGCTTGAGACCAGAATTCATCTTACGTCCCATGGTTAACTCTTCTTGTGGAATGTCAAGGATAAAGGGATTTTCCATCGTCATTGCAATTGTCATTCTGGCCCTCCCTTCATAAACTGGAAAATCATAAACAGAAAGTTTAATTATTTTCTCTTTCAGACGTGTTTCATCAGTGAACACATGCTTCGAACCAATCATTTACTGGTATTGCTCAGAGCGCAGGCCTTGCAATGAGGGGGTCGCCACTTCTCCACGGAAAGATGTCACTGCGACCAAATCAGGCCTTTTCATTGTCTTCAGGACGTCATCTCCGTCGCAATGTGCGGTGCGAGCATTAAGCCACAACGTCACGGCAGTGTGACGTTGACGTTCTGTACAACGTCACAGTGGAAAAGTGGATACGGTCGCAGCGCCATCAAATGGTAGAAAAAATTAGGCTACCTCCCCATTACATGGTGGCTATACCGTAGAAGGCCTAGCGAATTTGATATGTGCCCCATACTGGTAAAAGTGTGCCCAAATTACGTTTAATTGCTGAAAGTCAACCTTGTTCCACCCAAGCAACAATCTGTCATGAAGTGTCCAGGGCAACACTAGGTACCGGTAAAAGGAACTTGACATTGTTGCAGCATGTCCTCAACAGACGGTTTTAAATTCGGGGAGTGCCGAAGTCAAAGCTAAGATGTTCGTCTTCTGCAATTCCCACTAGCACACCGGCGCATCATAGATGAGCCCATATTAGCCTTAAAATATAGGATCGAGACAATTCTATGTGATTGAAAGGCCTGAGAGCGCTTCCCCGTTAAAGCCCCGTTTCGTCCACAGCGGACTCCGCCGTGGTTTGCGGCGAGTGGTTTTCACAGGCATTGGGATAATTAACGCGGTTTGCATTGTTAAATCACTGCAGGATCCCCCGAACCCCATGTAATCTGCACCGCTCGCCGCAAACCACGGCGGAAAGGGGCCTTACGGAATGAAGAATCATGAAACTCAAGTAAAACTAGCGGCTGCAAATCTATATTTCGAACCATGTGGACCATTTATTAGTGACGTTTCGAAATCTGACGAAACTGGAAGTACCAAATACGAAATTGGGCTTCATTGCCATGACGTAATGTATTTCTCTTGGTACCACAAATATCGCCAGCTGCAAGAGCGGTCTTTTAGCGTATGGCGTTAGACCGATAGAGGTAAGGCTGATTCATACTCCGTCCGGATTTTGCGCCGACTATGATCAATTTTACTGCGTGTGCACATTCACGTCGTGGAAACCTGCGATCAGTTTCATGCGCTTGACGGTCCGCAAGCAAGTATGAATCAGCCCTTATGGGGCCGTACTTACGAAGCGCGATTAGGTCAACAGGCGTGTAAATTCATAGTTATTCAGGATAAGGGCCTAGAAAACCATTATTTTGCTACGGTACCTTGTCCGCTGCTTAATCGGCAGCATTTACCCGCAGGATAATCACCCGTGGTTAACTTTCCTTTGTCTAGCAGCAGGAGGACAAAAGAAAAATTTAAACAACCTACAGGCCTTGTTTAGAGTCATTCAACTCTTTTCTTCGATCCTCCTGCACGTAAACGCAGGAATGTTAACCGCGTGTGGTTATCCTGCGGGTAAATGCTGCCGATCAAGCAGCGTACAAGGTAGCAACACAATGGTTTTCTAGGCCCTTAAAATCTGAATAACTATGAATTTACACGCGTGTTGGCCTAATCGCGCTTCGTAGTTACGGCCCATGGTGCATATCAAACTTTGAAATTTATCTTTGTTTCCACTTCGTATTCAAGATACACCATAACTCTCTCGGTCTTACATGATATGCTAAAAGACGCACTGGCAGCAGGGACATTTGTGGCACCAACCATCTCCAGAAATACATTGTCCTGGGAATGAAGTTGAATTTCGAATTTCGCACTTCGGATTTCATCAGATTTGCGAAAACTCGATTTTTGAACTCGACAGCGTGCTCAAGTATCGAAAAGACCCTGCACTTCTATAGATTGTTTTAACTTGACCGATGGATGGATAAAGCAGGTTACGGGCTGGTGTCGAATCAAAACATCATAAAAAAATGCCGGTAAAACGTTTTCCAATGTTCCCCAGCCAAAGTGTTTCCATACAATACAAATGTACTATGAAACGTTCTTCGCCCGACTCGACTTGCGTACTCGGCGTTCGAGACTGCCGTTCTCGAGTTGAGTCAACAACTACACTGAGCTAGTTCTCAGTACGTTCTTGAAAATTTTGCCGAACGGTCTCAAACTGTGTGTGAACGGAGTGGACGTAGTGGCAACTTTTTATAGTCTTTTTACCAACTTCATGGATGGGAAGGGTGCTCCAGTACATCGAAGCATTACATGTATTTGGCCAAAGGTGCACGTTCTTGCCCGTTTTACGATTTTTTAGGTCGGGCCTGTTACACTGTAGTAGCCTAGTTCTCAAAACGTCCTGCCCCGTCCAAAAAAAATCGTAAAACGTGCTAGAGCCTGTAACCCTTGGCCAAATAATGCCTCGATGTTGTGGAGCACCCTTCCCATCCATGAAGTTCGTAAAAGGGCTTTAAAAAGTTGCCACTATGTCCACTACGTTCGCGCGCGGTTTGAGCCGCAAAATTTTCAAGAACGTACTGAGAACTAGCTCAGTGTGATTGGGGCATAAGAGGTAGCACTGAGAAACTGGAACACTTGGTATCATTGCACCTGCGCCTAGAGATGACACCATGTGGGCCATGTTCCGTACCGGTATTCAAATGGTTACCATGGATAGAACCACAAAATGGTGAAAAATAATAAGGAATGAAGAAAAACGTACGACAAAGTCCATGATATTCCCACGGAGTTAGCAGTTAAATCGTCGGATATGTCACTGACACATGATTCCTTCCTTGAAGGAACAAACTCAAAGAAGTCACCATGTGTGGCTTTTTAGTGTGCCAAAGCGACGAGCAGTCTGATTCGTCCAAATAAAGTCAGCAGGTGCATCCCTCACTGATTTTGTGCTTTACGACTTGCCGTATTGATATCAGTTATGCTATGCATTTCTTCTCAAGCGCAACCATAATGTGTCATTCCGCAGGCGTGCTCAGTTTTCCAAAAGATGCAATGAATTAACGTAGTACACTAAATACATGTAAATGGCTTTATTAGTCCCACACTTAGGTCGGTATTGAAAATTCCCCATATTATATCTTGTTATTTTCCACTCGAATGATTTTCTGGTTGTACACATGCCATGAAGAGATGTCCTATTTGATTGCCAAATTTCACATTCAGGAAGTGTCCTGAGGGAGGGCTATAAAATGCTTCCTTTCAGCACGGGTAGTCCGGCGTTAAACCTCATTTACTGATTTCTGAATGGAGGTCGAGTGCCAGGCGGCAAAAGGCACTGCTTTACAAGCAAAAAAGATAGGCCTTTTGAAGATAATAACTATAAATTGGAACATGTCTAGCGGCGTAAATAGCTCACGTGTGAAGAGTTTGACAATAGTGAATTTTCGCAAATCTGATGAAACACGAAGTACGAAATACGAAATTGGACTTCATTTCCATGACCTAATGTACCGTATTTCAGGAGATGGTTGTTGGTACGCCTACTAAATATCGCCTGCAAGAGCATATGTGGCCTGTCTGGCAAAACCCGCCCAAAGTCGCTGAACACCTCAGGGTTACTAGTAATAGGTTAGGGAGTGTCATCACAATAAAAAGACGATGGTCAGTTAGCGCCAAATAAAGCCCTATCGATTGTGTAACAAAGGGTAGGTATGATCAAGGCCTATGTTACTCCCCAGCGACTTTGGTCGGGTTTTCACATATTTTAGGGTAAACGTTTAATAGACCAATTAGAGTTATGGTGTAGGCCTACCGTTAAATTTTGAAATTTAAAAAATCAAGATACGCCATAACTCTCTGGGCCTTTATGGTATGTTGGGTGGTCTAGTAAAACCCGTCGGACGTCGTGAGTGATCAACAAGGGCTGTCACATTGCCTGTGCATTGATCTGCTACTGTTTACCTGTTACGTAGTACATTTCTGCTGTTGAAATGTGCGGCTTCAGCAAGGCCATTAAGAGTCAGTCCACGGATACACCATGCAAAATCATGCAAAAGTGATAAGGTGGGGGGTCAGCGGATCTGGCTCAATTTTCTAAGATACTTTGGTCTAGGGGTAGAATGACCACTGGTAAAACATTTTGAGAAAAGATCACACTGACAGGGCGTGAGGGGTGAAAGTAGTTTTAATGCATTATCAATTTGATGAAATGACGGTTTTTCACTAAAACTTGTTCCGTATGATAATTTTTGACACATTTCCTGGCCACAGGAAACAATATTGCTTATAGGGGACAGAAAGTAGAAATCATGCCCAGTGTTTTCACGGTTGAGTTTTGTTCACATCATTTCTCTGTTAAAGGTACTCTGCCCTTTAAAGGAACACTTTTCCAAAATGTCCAAAAGTGCCTTCTAAAACGGCCTATACATGTATCTCACTCTTTGCAGGAATTCAGGGTCTGCCGTTTTCACAAGTAAGAGGAGACATTGCCCTTTCAGATGCAAAAAATAAAATCTTTGGCCGCTGCCCCAGCTACTTTGGATCGCAGGTATTTTTTCGTGGTGTTGAATTTTACAGTGTAGAACCTAAACAAATGTCCTTATTGAGGAGCGTCATCTGTGAATGTAGAGGCTAAAGAGGCTTCAAATATTACCCTCTGGCTTTGCAGATGCCCCAAATGTCGCCAAAGCCTAAGTCTCGGGGCACATATAGTGCAGTAAAGCGGGTGATCCACTCTTGTGATTTTGGCTTGAGACGGGGTTGCGATCACCTTATATGGCAATCGGAAGTCCTTATAAGGTGATGGTAAGGGATCGCAACCCCGTTTCAAGTCAAAATCGGAACAGTGGATCACCCGCTTTAGGGAGCCGTTTATTAGACACGGCCTGTGCGGAATTGGACCATTATAAAACATGGCTAACACACATTATGGTCAGTCTCCTGTGGTTCAGGAGCGGAATATTAGCCTGAAGTGCGGGCTTTGTGACATTTTCCCTCAAATAGAATGTGGTTTATGTAAAACATATAGTAAAGACTTGAGTGTTGTCCTATAAAAGCAATGTACCAAGGCCATTCGCACACTTAAGACGTGTAAAGGTGTTTGCAGCAGAATGTAGTAAAGACCACCCGATATGCAAGCATTCCTCCGCACAGTGTTCATGAAGGGGGAAATGCTGGCATGAAAGAGCCCCATCAGATGTCTCGAGGAGGATTAAAGCTCTGTTCAGTGGGATCATTGTTTCACAGACCCATCAGGAAACAATGTAGGCCTACATTTTAGATTGTCTCCGAGACAAAAGTGTGGTCGTCCGCCCGATGTAGAAACTGAGAACATTACTAATGATGATCAGGAAATGGCAGTCAGGGAGGGACTAGATGTCGACTGAGGAAGGAAGCTGTGAAAGAAGCTGCCCTCTAGCTGTGCAGCACTTTGAGATTTGGGTGTACATGATGTACACACACTGCTCAAAAGCATTGCAACATAGGTTTTCCTTAATTTCTCGGTAGTCAGTCATCGATGTTTGATTCCCATATGTGGAGGGGGATACTTTCAGGTGTTATAAGCATGTTGGTTTGAAACGTAACAGTTTAAAAAGCAAAAATGTGTATTTTAATGGTTCGAGGACACAGTCCAGATGTAAATACTTCATTACATAACAGAAATTCGCGAGTCCAACGGCACGAAGGCAGAGTCTTAGCGTGACAAAAATCGGCCTACGCTTTTATACATGTATGCATATCTAGATAATTAAGGGTTATGAGTTTCCCCTTGGTATTAAATAATCGTGAATGTTTCCGGGTTTGCAATTCACTTCTCAGCCTTGCTCTTCCAACGAACGGACCTAATACCAACCACTTGTCATGTCTTTGTTCTTTTCCTTCTTGTATAATGTTATGTTGCTCTGTCCGCCTGTTACCTTTTCTTGATGGCTATATTAGTTTCTGGAGTCGCTAATGCTTTGCTTTGGCTCCCGACTACTGTAGTTTTCTGTATTGGTGAATAAAGCAATAGACCTACACCACTTTTTCCGATATCACTTCGCGTGATATGGCCAGGTATAATCGAAAATTGGCAGCATACGTGATTAACCGCTCCGCAAATAGTTGATTAGTGAAGGTTCTATTGATAAATGATACTAACTTTATTGTCCTCGTACTACTACCGGCCCCTGTGCTAACAATCTTGGAACTATATTTTTGGAGTAAAACGCGCGTGCAATCAATCTCGCTCCTATTAGTTTGTTCTTCCTATGCCCAGCACTGCTGTAGGCTGCTTCTTGATATTTGATTTGATATTTGATATTTATTTTGACCAACACAAGCAGTAACAAAAATTTGGGAAGATTTTTGTGGTCAGGGACAAAGCCAAGATCCTAATAGGGTCGCTTACGGCTTTGCCCCAAGACAAAATAATAGATGTAAATAAAGTAGTGCAAAATGAAATACATAGACAGATACATGTATGCAAAATAAAATACTTAGATAGATACAAGATACAAGAGCAATGATGTTCGACAGAATTAGAATTACAAAGCCAAGTTATGCACGAGTGCAAACATAACAATCTTGTACAGTGCAGATGGAATTGTACAATTCTAATAAGTAATTTTTGTAATATGTAGTGAAACCATGAAAACTATGAGTATACATTTTATCAGACACTATTGAAGGCAATGAGTTAAAAATGTTGACAGCACTGTAGAGTGGTCTGTTTTTTGCAAAGGCATGTCTACAAAAAGGTGACACCAGGTTTTGTCTGTTTCTCGTATTGTGATGGTGAATTTGATTGTTCGTTAAGAAGGAATTGTGCATAAAGTAATTTGGCAAGTCACTGTGAAAAAATTTGTAAAGGAATTTCATTTGAATGAATGAATGCAAGTCTGGTAGTTTGAGGATTTTAAGTTCCTTGAACAAGGGTTCTGTATGAGCTATGAAATGACTATGTGTAATTATACGAATAGCTTTCTTTTGTAATTTGTAAATGTTTTTGAAGCCATAGCCCCAAGACAGCAAATGAAAGTTAAGATGAGGTGTGATGAGAGCATGATATACAGTGATTAAGGTCTTAAGAGGAACAAGATATTTGATGTGATTTAAAATTCCTATCGCCCTGGAAATCTTTAAGGAAATGATTCGAATATGAGAAGCCCAATGAAGATGTTGATGAATAGTTAAACCTAGGAAATTAAATTCTTCAACACGGTCAATTAGTTTCTGGTGGATCTTTGGGCATATATCAATAGGTCTAGAACCTGGACACTCAAAGATTATATATTTCGTTTTTGTGATGTTAATGGACAGTTTATTAGCTTTGAGCCAATCTGTAATTTTCAATAATTCTGAGTTTATTCTCTGATTTAATTCCTCAAGGTTATTTTGAGATCCAAATTTATTGAGCTCGCATTCCAAGGTTGTATCGTCGGCAAACATAATGGTATTGAAGATATCACTGGCTTGATGTAAATCATTTATGTAAATATTGAATAAAAGGGGGCCTAAAATGGATCCTTGGGGAACACCAGTTCGGATTGGTGCTCGGACGGACCAGGTTCTTGAAACAGGTTCAGTGAAATGGAGCTTGAAATTATCTGACCTCTGACCTTTCCCTGGGTGGTTGTACCCGGAAGTGGCAAAATGCAATGAAATTTCGTATTTATTTCATCAAATTCGCACCCTACATCATTACGTTTGAGAACTTTCAGGGCGGAGTATTATGTAGAATGCTATCCAATAGATATATTGCACTGGAATTGGGCGACGATCAGTGTCGACATCACAGAGCAAATTGCGTTCAAGAGATGCGTCGTCTGCTATGGGGGACTGGCCCATGAGACTAGCTTCGCTGGCAAAGCCAAGCGAAGCTAAAAAATGGGTAAAAAACTTGATCGTGTAGTCTACAGCTGACATAACGTACATTACGATTAAACCATATGCTATAAACTCCTACTTTATACCTGTCCCATTCCTGAACTCGGAAAAATGAATAATTCTCAGTTGAATATAATGGGGTGGGGGTATGATCAGAAAGATGTAATGTCCGGTCCACTTACTTGTCCCACTCCGGAGCCAGGCAAAGAAGGACAACGTGCGATATTTTCAACTTAGGATTTGGTAATTTTTTCCGAGTTTAGAAATGGGACAGGTAAGTAGGGGTTTTAGAGGTGATTAAAGGAGCTCGATGTCCAAGTTGTAAACACTCACTCACTGGTTCTCTATCCACGCGACGCCTGCGGTGCTGCCACCTATTGTCGGTGATATGTACTGACGTGAATATCGTGAGTGAGTGCATTGGACCGGGCACCAGTCTAACGATCACGCAATCGACGTCATCTTCGGAGGTACTCGGCTACATTCGGGCGGCCATCGTAACCTACCTCGACTGTATATAGGAGCCTCGGCGTAGTAATCATCTCGCAAATCACGAGATAATTCAGTGATTCGCCGCAAGTGAGTGGGTCGTCTGTGACATTGACTGTAACCTTCCGCACTTGATATAGTGCAGACCAATGCTGATACTTTTTCACGTATAGCCTAAATGGGTTCTTAGCACATTATATCGGTGGGATAATTTTATTTATTGTAGAATCTGAAGTTATTCAGTGGATTAAGGCACATTTTAGGCAGTGATAACACCGAGGATGGACAACGTTACAATGTCGAAACAAAATGGCCGACCAGCCTTCACTTCACCACTTGAGAAGTTCATTTTAGCTCAGCTTTCAGCTGAGCTAGTCATATGTATATATACTGAGTGGCGTCCGTCTGTGTGTCGTCCGTGAACCTGGCACGTTTCCCAATTGCGTGTGTGTGTGTGTGTGTGTCTGTAGTCTGTAAACTGGCACGTTTCGCAACCGCCAGGCCCAGGGTCATGAAAGTTGGTGGAGCCGTAGTCCCTAGGGAGGGCTCGAAACAGAACCAAAAATTTTTGCGATCTGACCTACATTGTGCCCTCCAGGGGGCATTTTCCGTAGAATGGAAAACCTTTAACTCAGTCCAGGGGCAATATATCAAACTGACATTGATAGGGTATGAAGCTTGATTTTTGGTACACCAAGTGCAATGGCAATTAATTCAAAATTTGTTCCCGAGGGGGCGCTAGGTGACAAAATAGAAAACAGCACTATTTGGATTTCCCACGCTCGGTTACTTTGACATGTTGGATGCTCTTTTGTTCATGGAATGAGGAATTATGGGAAAGATGCTTATGCTTGCAGAAAGTGAATGGAGATGAAAAATATACCTATTATAATCGCATAAAATCCCGATGATCATACACAATCGCCTTATGAAATCATACGTGAGTGGCATTTTAGAGCATAATCAATCAATAGCTGAAAGTATTTTGCACCAAAACTACAGGAGTGGATTCAAAATATGACGGTATATATTAGGAAAAATTCATAATAATCGAACCGAGCAGACGATCTCGGCTTCAGGCACGTCATTCCAAGTCTTCGACTCGGGCTGCTTTCATAGTGTGTTGTCTTAAAAATTGCTAACATTTCACATATTTTGATTATTTAACATACTTAGTCTGATTGAGACCATTAACGATGAATGGATAGGACAATTTTAGTGGAATCAGCCGATATCGATGGCACGTCGCTTTTCACGGCTACGGACTACCGGTAGATCTCTTATCGGCTTCAATCGTCATTTCGAGTCTCCGACTCTGGCTGTTTTTGTAGCGCATGAAAAAAAATTCCTTATATTTCACATATTTAGAGAGCTTGATATGTCTTTAGTTTGATAGGGGCTATCAACGACGAAGGGATAGAGAATTCTTGCTTTAATCACGTAAGTTCAAGTTGCACTCTCGCTAGGTCCACAACGGCGACAGTCATGGATTTCCTCTTACTAGTATTTTGTTTACATAAACTGAGGAGAGACCAATTCCGTCCCGGCCGCGGCTTATCCTTCCTCAAGGAAGTTCATGTTGAACTGTCAGAGACAGTCAACAACAACATGTTCTATTGAATGGCAAGCTACTATTGAATGGTAGACAACATCGCCGATCGCCAGATAATTATGCCCTTTCTTACTTCATCCACCATGGTGACGTCATGGATTGGTTCTCAGCTATTAACTCCTTCCCACCCAATGGGTCTCAAAAGATATCTACACCTACAATTGACCAAGAATTGCTGGCCTATTCTCTGGTATTAACCCATTCTCACCAGGTAGGTCTAATACGACATCTACCTCGACACATGTTGCCGGGAACCAATGACGGACTCGACACGTATATGTTCCTATTTCAGATTTATTTGGCAGATCAAACAAATATGTTCCAGTTTCTATATGTACAACGGACGTCAGGGATGTCGGTCGACTATAAGAAGAAAATATTAGAGTTATAAAAGTAATTTCTACAACACACGGAAATAAAAAGCCGGCAATATAAATGTTTGGAAATCAGAATACATACGTGTCGAGTCCGTCATTGGTTCCCGGCAACATACTCGACAATTACTTCGGAATGTGGGGTTCTAGCAGAACTGGTCGAGACAGGTAGGTGGTTTTGAATCTTGACGCCCCTACCATGGCATATTAATTCTCTTCTTGGTACAAATGAATCCTGATCCCGATCCTGGGATTCCTAAAAGTCGATATGGGCGTCCGCTCAAACCGTCCTTGAAGAAACAGGAGATGGACGCAATAAGGAAAGAGCTTGCCGAAGTGAAAGAGTTGCTAGCGCCAACTCCTCGACGATCCTGTCGAACTGGTTCCCGTCATGAGTGTGATGCTGTCACCCATGTGACCGGATTCACCGACCCCTCTTGGTTAGCTGGTAGTCTTGATGCAGATGTTCCTTAAACTCTTACATCACGATCGGCTCACAGAAGTCACGAGTTCTCCAATGAACCGGCCGTGATGCACGAGTAAACCAGAACACAATAAACGACGGAACTTACACTTTAAAAGATCGTCATGTGCCCTTAAGGCCAAGTCACGAGTTGCAGAGGCATAAACCGCAAACCTTGTGCCCTTGCAATAGGGAGGTTGAGATCAGCCGGCACCTATCACGGATCATATATACAGGCTCTCTTACAGCCCTGAGGAACTTTTTAGGGAAAAATTAGGGATTTTTTTACTTAAATTTTAGGGACTTTTAGGGATAAAATGGCTTGAAAATAGGACATTTTAGGACAGAATTACGAAGATTTATACACAGATGATGTAGGCCAGGTGCTCTTCAAAAAGTGTATTCACACTTACCATTAGGCCTATAGGCCAAATTATGATCAGAATGGTCCCCTTTTGATGAAGCCATGCTTACAGCAAAAGCTTACCCAAGTGCGGATCCAGGATTTTTAGCTGAGGGGGATGAGCAGCGCCGAGGGCGGTTGTAGCAGGCGGGGACCAAAGATTCCCATGCCGACGGGGGGTCTGGGGGACCGCCCCCCGAAAATTTTGAGATCTAGAAGGCCGTATAGACGCGATTTCCGGGCATCTCAGAATCAAAATAGAAGCTTTATAATTCTTGTGTTTTTGCTTATTGTTACAAAGTATTGAAAAAAAACAATTGGTGGTGGCGAGCAGGGGGGTTACGACCCCCAATCCCCCCTCTGGATCCGCGCCTGGCTTATCTCTTGTAGAATTACCTACATCAGATATGTAGTTATAATGAAATCACGTGGGGATGCACGGCATTGTAAGGTCTACATCTGAAGTTGAATCCAGGGACAGCGAAGACTGATGGAATCCAGAGCATCTTCAGATGTAGTCGTGAATGCCGTGCACCTCGACGCTGCTTCGACGTCATCAGCGCGTGCGGAAGAACATGGACTAAGACAAAAATTAGGGATATTTAGGGAGAATAGAGGAACTTCACGTGACGTCATCATTGACGTCATAATTCGCACGTCAGCCATGTTGGACGTCATCTGAAGCTACGAATGCGTTGGACGTGACGTCCAGCATGGCGGCATCTCGTCGCGGCAGTGACGTCACAATCGTCAGTGGGATTCCTCTATAGCCCAAAATGGATGTAAAATTAGGGATTTTAGGGAGATTGAAAAAAAAGTAGGAATTCTAGGAATTTTAGGGCCGTAAGAGAGCCTGTATATACGAACTAGCAATTACCCGTGCTGCGCACGGAGTGTGGGGTATAACATTTTCGCTTCAAGTTCAATGTCGGCCAGTGCGCTGACGTCGNCCGGCAAACCTCATCCGCGACGCGGCGCTAACTATCAACGTGGGTAGAACTGCGTCATTGAAAGTGAGGCTAACGTTATTTTCCAATTAATTCTGAATAGCACACCCTGTTTCTAGGCCAAATATAACTAAAACGTTGCACTCAATTTCTTATTTTACTTTTCTGTCATTAAATACAGAACTGCTAAAATATATCTTTTTGCCTTCGAGCAAAAATCCCTGCGGGAACATGATGAATTTAATCGATAAAGTTGACCATTTTAGCGTAAATGACAGGCCAATGACCGACGTCATGGGTTGTGAATGACGCAGTTTTTGTAACGTCAGAATGACGCACGATTCCTGATGACGTTCAACAATGGCAAAGCATGCGCACTTGCGTTTTACCCAGGTTGATGACCAGCGCCTCCTTTTTGTTTGCCGGTACCCCATTTATATGAAAGTCGACTGATGCTACCTGGAACGCTTGATCTCTATGCCATACCGATTTCATAAAATTTAGCCGCTTCAAACACCACGAATTCGGGGGCAAACTTTACTGGAAAATGCCTTAAAACTTTCACATTTTCCAGCCAGCTGGCGACGCATGCGTATGACGCAACGTCATGAAGACGTAACTCGTAGCAACCGTCCCGCGAGAAACGATCTATAGCCTTTACTCCCCCCCCCCGGACGAGTTCTTATAAGCGCCCTTCAGCACTCTGGCGCCCAGGGTTTTTCGTCGCGTTACTTACCCCGCTGCAGAATCTGTTAGAATAAACACCAGGGAAAATTTTGAGTATGCGAATCAAACGAAATACAGAAATGCTGTGTTCACACCAGACTTACTTCACCTATCCGACTACACTCAATAATTCAGAGTGGTATCAGCCTCCGCTCGAAGCTGTCACCCTCAACAACTGAAACACTTGGTGCCAAAGTCCGTTTCTGAACACTAGATGTCACTACCAGTTGTTGACGAACGCTCGATCACTGCCAGCCAATGAGCGATCAGCCAATACGAAAATGTTTCATGTTTCTCCCTAGTTGCGTGAAATATTGGTCGCTGATTGGTTGATGACAGTTTGCGCCATCTAGTGTTCAGAAACATGATTAGGCCCCATCTGTGCCAGTGGTTGAGAGCGTGCTCGTGGCCACGGGGGACGAGTGCACTATCCGACATAGAGCACAAAAAACGACACACAAAATGATAGTAAAAGTAAAGTCGTCTCCGAATTTCGCAAATTTTCGACCCCAACTGGGGTCTTCCTTGGCCTCTTGTGCCAGAGGAAGACCCCCGTTGGGGTCGAAAAATTTGCGAAATTCGGAGACGACTTCTACTTTTACTATAGACCATGTGCACGTGACGTCATCATTGACGTCATAATTCGCACGTCAGCCATTTTGGACGGCATCTGACGCTACGAATGCGTTGGACGTGCCGTCCAAAATAGCGGCATCTCGACGTCGCGGTGACGTCATAATCGTTGCTGCACGTCCTCTATAGTCTTTGCGCACAGCGCCGTCTGTTAAACTCACTGATAGCTCTCCAGGGGCCTGTGCTGTAGCTTAGTGTCACCGCGTATTAACAGACGGCGCTGTGCGCTAATCAAAACAAAGACAACCTGTGCCCGCCGGTCATTATTTTTCGCATGTCTCCCTTAAAATATTATTCAACTTACCCAAGAAGGAGGCAGTCAATGCCACTGCTATCAGAATCACGGCATAAATTGGTTTCATTTCTGAAATAAGCGAAAAGATTAGTTTATACTAACTGCGAGGAATAAATTTCGTAACGTACCTGAGGCAGATAACTCATGCGTTTACGAATCGCAAACTCGTGGTAAACTAGTCGCAAACTGATCGTAAAGAAATGACGCGACGTTGAAGCTGATCCACCGAACCAAATCAAACATGTTTGGTCTCGTCGTAAACTCGTCGCAAACAGAATTCAGTCGTGAACGAGTCGCAAACTCGTCGTGAACGCTGATCCACCGTCTACGATTTTTCGTCGTAAATTATGCCACCCTGACACTTGCACGATTTTTGTCCCCGCAATGCCGCGCAATGCGTCGTGGCAAGGCGTACCATTTCGATGAAGCCGTGTTTGCGCCCTGTTCGCATAGGTTACGCACTGTCTACGCAATGCTCGGCGACTTGTTTACGCATAGGTTAAGTATTGTTAGCGCATTGTTGATATCTACGGTACCGCATTGTCCCGCACGACACGCATAGTTCCTGCTCTCTTCCCGCATCGCCGCTACGACTTCGCGCATTGTCACGCACCGTCGGCAGTATTCGCGCCGAGTTCGCGCAGTGTTCACGCATGGTTCACGCAAGTGGCACGCACATGGCAGGAACATCGATGCGTGTCGAATTTTTGAACATTTCAAAATTCTCTCTACGACATGGCACGCACCCCCGCACCCTTCACACACTCCTCACGCTCGTCACCGAAGACTTTAATCACTGGCACGCCAAAGTGCGTGCCATTGCGGGAACGAAAATCGTGCAAGTGTCAGGGTGGCATATGTTGCAAACCCATCGAGAACTAATCGCTCAAACTGATCGTAAACTCGTCGCAAAGTCAGTGGATCATGTCATCCTGACACTTGCACGATTTTCGTTCCCGCAATGGCGCGCACTTCAGCGTGCCGGTGATCAAAGACTTCGGGAACGAGCGTGAGGAGTGTGTGAAGGGTGCGGGGGTGCGTGCCATGTCGTAGAGAGAATTTTGAAATGGGTTCAAAAATTCGGCACGCATCGATGTTCGTGCCATGTGCGTGCCACTTGCGTGAACACTGCGCGAATACTGCCGACGGTCCGTGTCAGCGCGCGAAGTCGTCGGGGCGATGCGGGAAGACAGCGGGAACTATGCGTGTCGTGCGTGACATTGCGGGACAATGCGGTACCGCAGACATCAACAATGCGCGAACAATCCTTAACCTATGCGTAAACAAGTCGCCGAGCATTGCGTAGACAGTGCGTAACTTATGCGAACAGGGCGCAAACACGGCTTCACCGAAATGGCACGCCTTGCCACGACGCATTGCGCGGCATTGCGGGGACAAAAATCGTGCAAGGGTCAGGGTGGCAATAATTTTCAATTCGGAATCAGGAAAATCAGGAAAAAGGCAGTACGAATAGAGAAAATCAGATGATGGTTACATAAATGCCAAAGCAATGAATATAGATTAAAACAAGAAGACTTGCAAAGCGGAAAACACATTAGGCCTAAATAAATACATGTACCACTAAATGCATGTACTTTTTCACTTACCTTCGGCTTTGTTCAACTGCTCGGTGTTCAAATACATGTAGTACGGTAGATAACAAATTCCTCATGTCGGAAAATTCACCTGTCATCCATTTTTTCCAGACGCATTTTTTTTCATTTGGCATGCCAGAAACTCATCGTGTCACTCACACCAACTGGACGAACCAGGTGTCATAGAATGTAATGCCCCCGATATCAGATGCCCGCTTCTTTTGTTCGGGGGACATCTGGTAACAGAAGTTAACAGAAGTTCTGTTTGTCAGTGCCCGGCTGACCCTTAATCCGTCAGAATCTATTGTTGTGGGGCATCTCATATCGGGGGGCATGACATTCTACGACACCGGCACTACAATGTAGCGTGTAGCAATGCACGCATGGTGGAACCCATTGTGTCCACACAGGCTGCGCTGCGCGAGACTGATTATGCACAGATTTATGCGAACAGGGCGCAAACACGGCTTCACCGAAATGGCACGCCTTGCCACGACGCATTGCGCGGCATTGCGGGGACAAAAATCGTGCAAGTGTCAGGGTGGCAATAAGATTCAATTCGGAATCAGGAAAATCAGGAAAAAGGCAGTACGAATAGAGAAAATCACATGATGGTTACATAAATGCCAAAGCAATGAATATAGATTAAAACAAGAAGACTTGCAAAGCGGAAAACACATTAGGCCTAAATAAATACATGTACCACTAAATGCATGTAATTTTTCACTTACCTTCGGCTTTGTTCAACTGCTCGGTGTTCAAATACATGTAGTACGGTAGATAACAAATTCCTCTTGTCGGAAAATTCACCTGTCATCCATTTTTTCCAGACGCCATTTTTTTCATTTGGCATGCCAGAAACTCATCGTGTCACTCACACCAACTGGACGACCCCGGCACTACAATGTAGCGTGTAGCAATGCACGCATGGTGGTACCCATTGTGTCCACACAGGCTGCGCTGTATGCGCATCACATCGGCCACATCTGGCCGAGGTGTACGTCCGCGACCTCATCACAGCGTAGGAATCTTGGTCGAAAAATAAAGATATATTCGATTTAATGGGTACATTAATTCGAATCAATGGGTAAATATATTCGAATTAATGAGTCCATATAAAAACAAGACGCTATTGGCTGAAATAATGGNTTATTACAAAATGCTAGTCTTTCATGATAAATTCCCACCGTCAATTCACTTTTTCAATTAAGTGTTAATTACTGGCACCCAGACAAATCAGTCATCACCACACCATGGAGAATTCACCACGTCACTGGGAACCTCTCGCTGTATGTTTTGTATGGAGCGAGCTTGTACTCTATTATGTTGATTAGGTTCCCAGTGACGTGGTGAATGCTCCATGGTGTGGTGATAACTGATTTTTCTGGGTGCCAGTAATTAACAGTTAATTGAAAAAGTGAATTGACGGTGGGAATTTATCATGAAAGACTAGCATTTTGTACATTAATTACCGAAGCTTGAAATTTTTTTCCTAGTCCCTTTAAGGCCCGTTTCCATTACAGCGGATTCAGCGGTGCGGTTTTCACAGGTTTTCGATAATCCTTCGATGGTTTACTAACAATACATGGCCTCTTGATTATCTCAATGGGTCGTATTTTTAACGTCAAGGTCGGCCTTAAAGCCTGCCGCACACTGGAGCTATCTGCTGAAAGTCATTCAAGACTATTTGGTCAGCAGATAGCTCCAGTGTGCGGCAGGCTTTAGTCTATTGTAAAACCATCGAGATCAATAGATTTAAGGTGGACCTTAAAAGGAACGTTCTAAAATACGGCCCAATGTCTGTGAAACCGCTCCGCTCGCCACAACAGGCAGCGGAATCCGCTGTCTTTAATGCCCGTGTCAAACTGTCCCGAAATTAGACACCCGATGGCCACACGAATATGGAATTTTGAATTTTGCGTGAAGATGGCCCCGAAGTCAACTTCCAGAATCTTGTGCCTAAAGCGAGGGAACTCATTATGTCGATTTCAACAGGCACTTCTGATGACCATCCTGAAATTAATTGGACAAGGCTGTCAGTTCGGCTCTGGGATTCTCCCATAGCAGGGCTTTGGTCTCGCTCCTCTTCACAATCTCCCACACAAGGTTTGTGTGACATTGGAAACGAGGAGAACCCTGCTGTGGAAGAATGGGCGCTGACAGGCCATTGCAGTGAAAGGTTGATTCCATTTGTCGATTGTAAGACCAAAAAAAATATTATCTGTTTCTTGTCCGCGCTAACGTCATTCCCGGACCATTGGCACCGAATTTCTTTTTCACCAATTTCAAATTTTCCCACTTTGCTTACGCAGCGCCTTCTATACAATGCATAGAAATGCTTCGTCACTTTTTTTGAAATCATCTTTATTTTTCATGAAACCTGTACTTTAAACATGTAGAGAGATAGTTTGCTGGTAATATTTCCTCCATCCATGAAGACAACTGAAAAAAAATATTTGAAAATTAAAAAAGACGCCTACTCGCATCAATTTCCGCTGAGTTGCTGGACAAGAAACAGATAATTATATTTTTTGGCCTAATCCTAGAAATCAATCATGAGCGATGCCCAAATTCAATACTTCGATTTGAACAGGCCCTTTTGATGAGCATCATCTAACCTTGAATACCCTTGTTCATTCCAGAATTTTCATGGAAATCCAACAATGGAGAACTTAAAGGGAGACTCCACTCATTGAAAACTTTTAAATTTTTATCAATCCATGGAGACTATTGCCATGAATTGTGATGTCACTAGTGTCAATAGGCTGACGACCTTTGTAGTGAATGAGCTAATACTGTGACTGCCTAGGCCTATTGGTTGTACCTTCATAAATAAGCATTGAGCATACATGACATCATCTATGCTATGCAATGGTCCCCTTGAGATCCAATTAAAATACTTAAAATGATCAGTTTGCTGATTTAAAAAAAATAAGATGGACATAGAGGGGTGACAAAACAACAAGAATTTAGAATTTTCGAAATGAAATATCGAAGATCATAACACCCCACTCTATCACATTTTACCATTTGGCCCCGACCGGTCATCAAACCCGAGTTTGGCAGTGGATGTGACAGCTGCACCACTCTGACACTCAGCAGGAAAATGACACGAGAATTATTGAAATTCGATTGGAACCAAGTTGAACAGTTTCGGCAAATCACAATCAATAGGCCTATACCAGAAATATATGACTGATATCAATTAGATTTTGATAGGAATCTGAAGCACGACTCACATGCATTTAACATATATGTACAGGCATGTTGTTCACTGTATGCTGATGTACACATGACTCTAGGAATGGAATAGGGAACCCCGATCACGCAGACCACGCGAGAATATACGCGTGGTTTTGAACTGATAGTACACCAATGCCACCTATTATTCATGACGAATCAAGGTGTGATTGGCCGTGCTTGGTGAACCGCATCTCTCGAACAATGGGCATAGGTCAACGCTAGGTGTCTCGTCTGCTCTATCAGTAGTCATCACGTGACCAATTGGCGCTCCCCATTAGTTGAAGCACCCTTCATTCATGGTCACTTGAAAGCTGCGTGCACACAGCAAGCGAACTGCGGCGAAGCGGTCAGCTTGGTTCCCGAACTCACCGCTAGGCGCAGAAGAGTTCGGTATCGGCCTCGTTTGACCTTGACCCCACACACGAAATTGTGTGTGCCTGACGTCACAGAGGATAGACTGGTTCCCGGTCCCACCATAGCTCACGGTATGTTAAATGGAACCGGGAACCAGTCTACCCTCTGTGACGTCAGACACACAGAATTCTTTGTGTGAGCTCAAGATCAAACGAGGCCGACACCGAACTCTTCTGCGCCTAGCGGTGAGTTCAGGAACCAAACTACAGTCACCACTCCCTTTTGGAGCCTCAGTACCTTCCAGGGAGTTCGTAGGCTCATTATTCGGTGCGACTATCCGTCCCATTTGTTGTGGAATGAGCGCCACAAGAGTGCAGCGTAGGAGCTAAGACGAGAACCAGTCTAAGCAGTTTTCTGTTCTCCGTCCACACAGGTGAAAGAAGCAAGTTTTCCATTCTCCTTTCAGGAATAGGAAGCAGATTTATACGCTCCTTACACAGGAGTAGGAAGCAGTTTTCTTTTCTCCTTCCACAGGAGATGGAAGCATTTTCATATTGTCCTTCAAGTGTAGGAGAGAGGTAATTATATTCCCTCACACAGCATGCCGATTTACCGGCGGTGATGGCATTCCGTTAACTCCACACCAACACCGCCGATTCAATCCAATGAAATTCGTGTCAGCCGCCACAGATCAACAGGGTGGCCAATCAGAGACTGCGTTACAGACACCGAAGGCATGTATGGTGCAGCAATGTTTACTTCTGGATTCAGCTCTTGTATGGCGATGTAAATTCAAATCTGATTGGTCGAGGTTGGGCTGTTTCATCTAGCAACCATTCCGGACGATATGATGTATTTATGCAAAAACAGCAATAAACAAAAAAAATATTTTTTTCCTGCGATCTAGTTATAGGCTATAATTATCGGACGAAAGTTTCTTCTTGACAACAACTTTTATTTAATTTGAAAAACAATCATGTCGTATTTGCAGTGGGGGTGCACCACAAGAGGAGCGAACAGCATTCCTGACAGATTTTCTTCTGGAGTGGGCCTGGGGTTTGTGGTGTGAGCCGTGCGAACTAAGTGCAAAACCCAGGTTAGCCTGGATGTCACACAGGAGTAGGATGGGGGACAAATCACAAGAAGTTCACCTTTCGAACAAACGCCATGGAAGACAAAAATATGGGAGGAAAATACGGGACACCCTAATCCACGTTCCACGTTCCACCCAGAATCAAAAGTAAAGTTCCAGTTTGCAATTTCACATCTCGGTGGTATCTGACACAGCCAGCTTCCAGTCCCACTGTGAATACTCAGATACCGGCATGACTGGTGGGCCTACACAACACCTTTTAACTTGGAACTTGGTAGAGTGTCCTGCAAATCACATGGTCGACTGACAACCGCGTCATGCGCCATCACAATCTCGTACCCAGAGTTCAATGCCACATTAAGCTCTGGAAAGGGCTAGACCGGTACTACTTTTGCACAGTGCAAATGCATTGCTGACGGCGGATGAATTTCTGACTCTTGCACAACCAATTGCGTAGGAATTCGAAAGAGTTCGTACTTTATTCCTTAAAGGACCACGGTATTGCCACTTTGTCTCGACAGCCGGCGCCACTCTCCAACCCAGGGACTAACTACGTTGTCGGCGAATTGACCCGATTTACTACGTACATTTTGTAATGCATGTTTGTAGTTCGTTTTACTGCCGCTAAGTGGCTCCCTCTATGTCGGCAGTCAAATAACGCATTTGAGATCCAATGCCGTGCTCCTGTAATAAAACATTTATTCGCCAACGGAAGGTTAAAATAGTAGTATTTTTACAAATACTAGAACAAACTTTCGCTATATTTAGGCTACTTTATCAAATGATTTGCAAAATCGATGAGCACAAGAATCTTGTGCTGAATCCAGCCCTCTTCAGAGGTCTTAGCCGGCGAGGAACGATGGTGGCGACCTCTACTTAACTGAATATAACGATGTCGAAGACAAAATTTTGTATTATTTTTATTTATTCATTTAGTAAACACATACATACAGTATTCTGATGCAGCAATACATGATACAACGGTTTCGGTACAAGTAAATGTAGGCCCCTACATTCACATTCATTACATGCCACTCTGTTATTGATCAACTTTGACGTCTTGCAATTGAATAATGCGTGGTAGTATGTGTTCACACAACTCTCCTCCAATGGTTTATTTTCCTGCTTTGCGATTCCCACTAGTATTACCGGGGACAAAACACTTCCACTGCCTGTATTGTCTGCCCTTAACGAACCAAGACGAGTATACACACGGATGGTTATAACCGCAACAAATACTTCCTCTCCCACTACAGTCACCACCTTGTGGGATACATCTGAAAGTGATACATACGAAAATGGCAATGAATGAAAGGAAAGGAAGGCAATCCACACTGAAAAAAAATTCTAATCATACTGAGTACTTTCGGGGTAATCATTATCCCTGAGATGAGCAGAAAGGTACTCATATTGAGTAGAAAGGTACTACTCGTAGCGAGTAGAACCTTTCTACTCATCTCACGGACGAAATGACCGATGAGTAGTCCAAAGTACTCAACATAAGCCGGAATTTTTTTTCAGTGCAAAAGGCATGTTCGACTCGGATACCAGTGCTGCCACCTGAAAAACTCGGCTACTGCGCTGCCGATTCTCCACGGTGAAACAGTGTTGAAAATAAGGGTCCTTGCCGCCAACCAAAATACCCTTCAGCACTACACGCATACAGGCGCAACTTACCCGTCCGCTGAATCTGTTTGAATGAAACACCAGACAAAAAAATGTGAGAATCCGAATCTTGTTGAAACGAACAGACATCGTATTAAAATTGGCAATAAAACGAAGGTGAACTAGTTGAAATCTGTAGGCAAACAGAGAACTCTTCGTTTGGAAACAATTCGCAAATGTGTGGCTTTAGCCTGCAGTGGTCCCCTTAAGCATGGCGCACACGAGCGATTTTTTGAGCGATTTTCTAGGCGACCGGCCTTGCGACCACAGTAGCGACTGAACATATTTTTAGTTTTTTTAGTTTTTGTTGACTCGTTTGCGACAAATGCTTCATTGGAAGATCAGTGATGTCGCAGATGACATCACTGATCGGCCTCAAAGGTAATTATCGCATGCGACGTAGTAGTCGCATCGGCAGTCGCCCCCATTTTAGTCGCTCGTGTGCGCCATGCTTTAAGGGCACCGCACATTAGCGATTTTTTCGAGCGATTTTGTAGGCGACCGGCCTTGCGACCACAGAAGCGACTGAACATTTTTCAGTTTTTTTAGTTTTTGTTGACTTGTTTGCGACAAATGCTTTTTTGGAAGATCAGTGATGTCGTGGATAACATCATTGATCGACCGCAAAGGTAATTATGGCAGGCGACGTAGTAGTCGCATCGGTAGTCGCCCCCATTTTAGTCGCCAGTGTGCGGAGCCCATTAAGGGCACCGCACACTAGCGATTTTTTCGAGCGATTTTGTAGGCGACCGGCCTTGCGACCACAGAAGCGACTGAACATTTTTCAGTTTTTTTAGTTTTTGTTGACTTGTTTGCGACAAATGCTTCTTTGGAAGATCAGTGATGTCGTGGATGACATCATTGATCGACCGCAAAGGTAATTATGGCAGGCGACGTAGTAGTCGCATCGGTAGTCGCCCCATTTTAGTCGCCAGTGTGCGGAGCCCTTTACGGACCCCAACAAAATAGAAAGCCTCTTAAAGCAAATGGCTCGCGGGGTTTGTTGACATGTCCTCAAATCAAGCGCCGTTTTGAGAAAAAGGCGAAAGAAGGATTTTAGTTTAACATGTTTAATGGGAAATGCATTAGAGAGCCAAACTTCGGAGGCGTATTCTGCAAAATCTACCGCTTCGAAATCAATGTGAATAGTATAAAAATGAAAAATGTACATTTTGACCGACTGTAATTAACCCATTTTTTTAAACAAATTTTTAATGGAACCTCGTCCCCAGGTGCACGTTCGCATATTTGCACAGGTTTTGCCTATGACTGGAGCATGGCTTTGCCTGGAGACTAGGTTCACTCTCTATGGGACGTACCACCCAAACCACGCGAGCCATTCGCTTTAAACGACAGAGGGGCTCACAAATTTGGTACCAGTATTGCGTTTATAATTCTGTTCAACTTACCCAAGAAGGAGGCAGTCAGTGCCACTGCTATCAGAATCACGGTATAAATTGGTTTCATTTCTGAAATAAGCGAAAATATTAGTTTATACCATAACTGGGAGAAATAATTTCGTGACGTGTTTGAGGCAGAGACAGATAACTCATGCCTTCTTTACGCTAGCCTTTTGAATAATTTTCAAGTCGGAATCAGGAAGAAAATCATGAAAAGGCAGTATGAATAGAAAAAGGCCGGGTTTATCTCTCAAGCATTCTTGCCGAGCAGTTCACTTTTTCATCCTTGTTTGGCAACCATGCTTGCCATCTAATGCTGAAAAAAGTCCTTGTTTGGCAAGCAGTGCATGATTAGGATACCGTGTGCTTGTCATGTGCTGTGTACTGCACGATGGAAAAGCAACATGTTTTTAATTGTGAAGCAGTTTTTATTCGTCCTTAAAATGACAAACATCCTGAAAATAGTCCTTGTTAGATAATTTTACTAGGCTATGTGCCGTCCGCTAATTATTTTCCTGAACAGTTCGGTAATTTATTTCGATGGATTTAGAGTATTAATGTACAAAAAAAGGCAAAAAGAAAAACACAAGACAGGAAAAAACGGTGAAAAAAATTGCCCTCGCCGGGAGTCAAACCCGAGACCTGCGGTATTAATACATGTAGGCAAACGCTCGCCGAATGAGCTACCGAGACAGCTGACAGCTTTGAGGGTTTCAGAGGCCCGTGGTGACCGGTGGTCTATTGTTTGCTTGCCACCTGAGACCAATTTCTGTATTCGGCAAGCATACATGTATAAACGCTAAACCCTAATGCGAGAGTCGGTGGGTTCGAATCTGGTAGGAACCTATGTCGTTCGCCTTAGAAACCGGTTTCTATTCCATGTTCCTTCCCTATCGCCTAAACATAGAATTCCACTGACGAAATTTAGGTGCAGTAATCATAGTTTACCGATAGAAGTGGGTAGATATTCTTCAATTCCAAGAGAGGAAAGACTGTGTACTAAATGCATTAATATGGCTATTGGCGATGAATTTCTTGCAATTTTTGTGTGCCCCTTTTTTATGAATTTAAGAGAGAACTATATCCCTAGACATTTCTATGAAAATCCAAACATTCATAAATTAACAAGTTTATTTAACTCGGCAAATCCCACCTTGCAAAATTTATCGATTTTTCTCTCAAAAGTTTCAACACATTATAAGATATGATTAATCATGAAACCCCTCAAAACTGAAATATGTGTAGATGTTGATAGCCGTATTTGGAGTTTTCTGCGCTCTATGAATAAAAAATATTGTAACTTCCCCGCCATCTTGTAACAAATGTACATGTATGTGTTAAAGAATGTAAGAAGGCTGGTGTTATTTGGCGAGCCGCTTTCTGTGCAACGATCCGTCATGCTCTTGGATGGCGAGCCGCTCTCTGAGCAGATTTGTGTTGCGCAGTTGCACAGCGAGCCGGATGGATGTGCAGTGAACAAATTCAGCCTTGCTCAGCGAGCTGATGGTCCTCATTAATTATTCATGAGGAGGTGTTGGCGAGTGGCCCTCTCTGCTATTAAACACTATTAAAATGATGCTACATGTACGAATAATTTCTAAATTACGAAAGTCCATATTTCAGCAGATTACATATTTGTTCCGTGGATTGAGAGTATTTACAGAAAAAAGAAAAGGCCAAGAGAAAAAAAAGGAGACAGGAAAAGTGGTGAAAAAAAGTTGCCCCAGGCGGGAGTCGAACCGGGGACCTAACGTTTACTAGCCACACGCTCTAGCCACTGAGCTACCGAGACAGCTGGCAGCGCCGCGGTTTCATTGCCCAATATTGAGCGGAGGTTATGACTATTCATTGTTTGCTTGCCATGATCTAAGATCAATTTTTGTGTTTGGAAAGTATTTTGCTTGTCAAATAACAACTCCAATATTCATGTTTCTTTTAAAATCAACAAAACTAGCCCAAAAACTGGCATAAACCGGAGGCCCCAGCTCTTTTTTTCACTGATATTTTGATCGATGTGGAAGGGCGATCATTCGTATCCGCCATTTTGCTGTTTTGTAATCTCGATTTTCATTGGTCGCTGCGGTGCATAACTAATTACTCGGGCGCGCTGTCCAAGCTGAAACGAAGTGACTGCACAGAGAGCTGGGCTCGCCGAAGAGTCACTCACATGTAAGAATGCTCTAAGCATTGTCATGTTGAGCAAATAAAATTCAATTCAATTCAATTTAATTCATTGTATCTCCTAATTATTTGTGACCCCTTGCAAAACATAAAACTGTTTGGTTCGGAGATTGTTTGGGCTACTCGCAGGGCACTGATGGACGCCTCGTTTAAACCATCTTTTATGGAGGATGGGGATTTTGGCCTGGTGGTTAAGGCGTGCTGCCCCTTAGTGCTGGTGATTTATGCCTAATGCGAGGGTCTGTGGGTTCGAATCTGGTAGGAAGTGATGTTTTTCACCTTAGAAACCCGTTTCTATTTCATGTTCTATAAATGCTTAAGGGTGAGCCATCATTGTGAATTTTTGAAACGTGGCCAGGCGTTGTAAATAAAAAATGTCAAAATACCATAAAAGTACAAGATATATGACGGAAATGAAGGCACCTGCGGGGCCTATAAGTCAAAAGGAATTGAATGGGATGTATCTTGGAAGTTGAAACAAAAGACTAGTAATCGGTACACTTTCCCACGAAATGGTAAATTTTGAGGATCAAACGACAAGTGGATCATAAAGTTCGAGGTTTTTTCTATTTAGTTCACCCATTTTGACAGCAATATTTTCAACAGGTATAGAGTACTCGGCATGTGAATTCCATGCGTGCAGCCAGCTTTTCCAAAACAGGGCGGCCATATTGGATTTGGATTTTACTTCCTTGTTGTCCTTTTTGTACTGAGCGTGTATGGTGTACATGAAGAGTATGTCAGGACACCCTCGCCACCCCAGGTTCTATGGATTTGTGACATTGTTGCCACACCTTCAATGTGTCATTTACATGCTTCCTCTCCAAGAAAATTGTACCTGTTTTTCGTGTTTGGTGAATTTCTTTGTTTACGATTATGTAGTGTAATTAAGCTGTAATCCTTGGGACTTTCCTCATTTTCCGTGTCTATAAAGCACAGTGATCACACTGGACTAAAAAAACAGTCAACTGGGGATGTCTTTGTTGCTTTTCTCAGAGGGGCCTGGATTGAAGCAATATGAAAATTCACAATGATGGCTCGCCCTTAAGCAACGAATACAAAGTAAAAGAAGAAGACTGGCAAAGCGGAAACACATTGATAAAGTAAAGACCAAATAATTTGTCACTTACCTTCGGCGTTGTTCAACTGCTCGGTGTTCAAAAACAACAAATTCCTCTTGTCACCCGGCGGGTTTTCTGCAGATCCCGCAGAAAATTCGCCTCATCCGGCCAAGATGCCATTTTTCTCAAATGGCATGCCAGAAACTCCTCGTCAAACATCAACTTCACCAACTGGACGAAATCTTTTCACGAGCACTCTACAAAAGCCTAGCGTACATCGACCTTGCGACTGGAAGCAACATTACTACTGAACGCAACAGTCGCTGTCGATGTACGCGTTCCGCGCACATCAGTTAGCCTAGGGATACACTGAACGCGATTTACCCCATCGCGCGCGATTTTCGCACGAATCTCTTTGTTTTGGAGGCATTGCGGCATGAAATAACAAAGAAACAACGCGCGCGATGGGTAAATCGCGTTCAGTGTATCCCTAGCCTTAGGCTAGGGATACACTGAACGCGATTTACCCCATCGCGCGCGATTTTCGCACGAATCTCTTTGTTTCGGAGGCATTGCGGCAACAAGTGGCACAATCCAGTCTTCAATCTGGAGCGCGGACATCGGATAGGCAACTGTACTGAATGCCACACCGAAATTGTCGACGATGTCTTCCGATCGGACCACTCGGGATTCCATCACATGACCAGGTGTGCTCCACAAACAAAGGAAATTCATTGCTAGCGTGCGCACATCGAAAGCGACTGAAGAGAACTAAAAGTAACGGTCGGCAACGAGTAGAATATGAGCAACTGGCTGGAACTAACGGCAACGGTCCGCAATAGCGTTGCGGGTGCGCGCACATCGGCCTGTTTGAGCATCTGATCAGTTGGTGCTGTTTCAGCCAGTCGCCCATCGTTGCCGGAAACGCCATTGCCGGTGGTTGCTTCCACTCGTAAGGTACTACGATGTAGCGTGCAGGAATGTAGGCATGGCCCGGACGCAAACCGTGCTCTGTATAAACGGGGCTTTATACGCGCGGCGGTCCACGGCCAGCGGTTTAAAAGCCCGCCGGCCATACAGCTGCAAGGGATTCAATGCAACAATCAACAGTTGCAGCAATATCGGCTGTCGAGTATACATGTAAGGGTAGGAACACACCTAACGCGATTCGCATGCGATTGGGCGACGCATGCGTCAACGCAATTGTTTGCGTGCAGTGCGGCGGAAAATAGCAAAGGCGTTGTCGCATGCGTCAACGAATCGCGTTAGGTGTGTAGCCACCCTAAGGTCTCGGGCCACTTGTGCGTTTTGCGCTGCGTGATGCGTCAAATCTTTTGTTTGGAAGCAGAACGGCGGAAAATAACAAAAGATTTGACGCATCACGCAGCGCAAAACGCACAAGTGGCCCGGGACCTGTACAGTCGGAGGAAATGATAAACCGGTGTGGCAGGCTGGGGTCGGCAGGGACTGAACCGATTAGAATAGATCGTGCGGACAGGAAAAAGACAGTTATGGGCATGGCAAAGCAAGCAAATGATGGACACAAAGCGATGAATAAAGACCAAAAGAAAGAAACTGACGAAACGGAAAACACAATATAGTAAAGATGCCGACAGGTCGTCATTGTGTCTTGAAGCAACTCGACGGATCCGTCGCAGATCAAAAATCTACCACGCGCAGGTCGACGTTTCAGCGATTGAGAGGAACTCGGAGCAACTGGTAGTACCTCGAACAGCACTCTCAGCTAGCGGATCCGGCAGTTGCTCGGAGTCAGAGACGCGAGCGCGCTCAGGTCGACAAAATCGGCAACTGATCAGTCACTCCGAGTTGCTTCCATCGCCTGAAAGCTAGTTGCAGCGAGTTGCTTCAAGACGCAGTGTCGACAATAATTCGTCACTCACCTTCGGCGAAGTTCAGCTTCGTTCCTCAAATATGATGAAGGATTCCTCCTGGGTTTTGTAACTCGGCGTCCTCGCGGATGTGTCGAATGTGATGACACGTCTCTACCTGGAAAATATAAAGGTTAGTGAAATGTAGGAAATCAATCATGAGCGAAGATCAAAAGTGGATACTTCGATCTCAACAGATCCTTCTGATAAGAATCTTGAAATTAATTGGACCAGGCTGTCAGTTTGGCGCCGAGCATCCTCCCATAGCAGGGCTTTGTTCTCGCTCCTCTTCATAATCTAGCACACAAAGTGTATGATATTGTAGAAGAGGTACATGTAGGTAAAAACCCCTGCTGTGGAGAATGGGCGCTGACAGGCCATCACAGGCGACAGGTTGATTCCATTTGTCGACTGTAATGCCAGTAGGCCTACAATGTAATCGATCAGCGATGACAAACGTCATTACCTCGATTTCAAGAGGTCCTTCTGAGAGCCACCTTGTCACACGTTGAACATGCTGAAGCTTGATGCTATAGGCCAATCAGCTCACGTACATGTCCACCATGATTAGAGAGTTTTCGCAAAGCCCCGAAACGCCATCCTCGCACACAGGGTCTTCACAACCGGCTCCCCAACTCGCGCTTGGTTCAGACCCTGGCGACATCCATGCCATATAGTGGGGAACCAGCGGAGCACTCGACTCCGCCGAATCCAGCCAATCAGAGTGAAGCTTCTATCCCGTCTTGGTCATATCCCAAATATGGTAGCTGTGAAAATTTCTCGAGTCGCTGACAAACTCGCTGAGTTTCTGATTGTTCCTGAATTAACTTCGCGTCAACATGATTCTCACGGATTATCTTGTCAACGAGGACGTACTGATGGGATCAGAACACGAAGGTATGATCCAGTTCATGTGTTGGGTTGGGGCAGCTGTCATTCGGCAGCGTGCATAAATTATACAATGCTAGGAGCCTGGTATCCGGTAACTCGTAATACCAGATGTATGTGCAGACGTTGTAGCACTAGGCGCGATATTTGTCCACTACATCAAGTGGCATTTCCCCACTGCTTTGCATGGTTTGTTGGTGAATTACCAATTGGCGAGTACACATGGGGGAATGTCCGTCTCCCCCACCGAAACGCGGGGTGGATGTCCTCAGGGCATTGAGGGAGGGTACGACCGTAAATGACCTGAGATTCTCAGGATGCCGAAACGCCAACACGAACGCCAAACCCATTGTTCGATGCCACGAAGAGCGCAGAAAACAAAAGGATAGACGTTCGCGTTGGCGTTTCGGGGGCTTTGCGAAAACTCTATACACTTATGATTAAATTCATGTGTCACTCGTTCCGTTCAGTTTGGTAAGGGATCCAACAATGCTTGTATTATTTCTAATAACCAAATAAGCATGTTTTTTGTAGTTTTTAACCAGTTACGTAATTGGAAATAGCCTTTTTTAATAATTTATGGATTTTGACCAATTTGGTGTTAATTTACATAACACAAGTCATTTCTTATCACACAACTACTGAAAACAATTAAAAACGTGTTTGTAAGCTTCTTAGGTACCATGTTTCTATCTGTTGGTAATACATTTATGGGGTGTAAACCCAACCGTTCAAAAGTTAGCTGTACATCGGGTCCCATTCTCCTGTACAAAGCTCGGTTCGTAGGTCCAATGATAAAGTCAATGATAACGTCAGAAAGGGGTTAAAATGACATGTTACCCTATTATTTCACGAGTATAACATCAAGATTCATATAGTAGACATCCTTACGAACAAAATGATACCTATTTTGTCTTGTTATAAGACTATGCAAGCTATCTCCTGTTTTAAGGCCCTTTTGCTGGCTTGTCTGCTCCACTATATACATGTACATGTATAACGGCCCTTGTAATATTCACAGCCAAGCTGACACAGCTGACACAGCTAACCTAGTTATGCCGGCAATTATAGACCTATCCTACACTGCTGGATTCAACCTAGTTGAGTTCAGCCTATCCTACATTCATCGCACAGAATATATATCATTCTCAGGCCACACGTCGCGAAACAGGAGTTTATTTCATTTTGACCTGCTGGGTCAGCTTTGTTACCTGCGTAAGTTCATGTGTAACAATCACCGGCCAACTTGGGATGAGATGGTGGGGATGAACATTTGCTGGAATGGCTTTGATACTCCACCGATTCAGGCGTATTCTCTCCGGTGACAGACTGGCGCGTACGCAGCGCGTCCTACAGGCGTTCAGCCAATCAGATTCGTCGGTAGGTGTTATGGTCCGTGTTACCGCCTCCCTGATTGGTTGAACGCTTTCCGCCAGTCTGTCACCGCCTGTATAGACTTCTCTCGCCATGGATTTCCATAAGAAATGTTGTGCGCGTCTAACCCTTGATTACTCTTGTTCATTACAAAATTCCATGGAAAACCGTCATTTCCCTTCCTGGAAAATTCGTAGGCATAAACATTAGTCACGAAACAACGCAATACAGAATTTTCGAAATGAAATCATCGGTCATCGAACCCCAGTTCTCAGAGGTGACTGACACTGGATATTGCCACCATACTCTGAGAGTCCTCAGGACCCAAACTACTCACAGCGCCACCTGTCTCCATTCTTCCGACCTAGTGACACTGCCACCAGGTCCCTTCTTTCTCGGCGGAGGATCGTAGTTCGCCTACATGCCAAATGGAATTGAAATATTTCATGGGCACGTACACGAAACGTTTTTCGTCGACCTAATTATCTGACTGGTCAACTGAAGCACGTGAACAATAGACGCCCTCTGATTGGTTAAAAGTGTGAGAAAGTGAGAGCCTAATCACATCCCATGCCTGTAAAGTTCCGCGAACAAGCTACTTATTCTGATCATCTACAGCATTAATTCGTCTCAAATCTTACATTTCCACGTTTGATAAATTTATATTGTTTCATATGATTCGATTTTATTGACTTTTATTCGAGATTTGCTGTGTCAAATGTACGCGCACTATATTCCAGCCAGCTGGAAAGCGATGTCAAGGCAGCTGGTGCTAGCGGCATAAGCGGCCAGCCCAGAAGTAGGCCGCGCATGCTCGGTAGGAACTAGGCCGCGCATGCTCGGTAGGAACTAGTTTGCTGAGGACCCTGACATGAGTACTGTTGAAATCTAATTGAAACCAACTTGAACAAAGTCGAATTAATTGCAGGAAATCACAATCAATAGGCCTACCAGAAATACACGGCTGATTTTGATAGGACTCTGAAGCACAACTCACATGCCTTCAGTATTCATGTACATGTACATGTACATGTACATGTATGTTGTTCACTGTGTGCTGATGTACACATGACTCCATAGGAATTCGTTGAAGCACCCTTCATTCTAAACTCCCTACGCAGTTGTGTACCGCTCCACTGCTTAACTTCGTAAAATTCACCGCGTTTGGTCAACAGATGGCGTCAGGGCCTGGTGCGAATTTTACAGCCTATCAGCACGCTGCTTTCAGAACTCTTTGGCCCGTTGGCAACGGATGTTCTTGTGTACCATGGCTACGAACCGCTCGGCCAATGAAAAAGTGTCTCAGGCCAGCTTGGTTACCAGTTGCTCGGTGCTCTCATTGGTCGACTCTCTCAGCGCCATCTGTTGACCAAACGCGGCGAATTTTACGAAGTTAAGCAGCTGTGGAGAGCGAGTAAACCGAAGGAGGAGCGACTCACAACTGCGTAGGGAGTTTAAAATGGTCACTTGAAAGCTGCGTGCACACTGCAAGCGAACTGGCGAAGCGGCGAGGCGAAGACAGGTGTAACGTTTTCAGGAATCCCATTGTTTGCAACACACTGGTAAACAAGCTAAGGTTACACCTGTTGAAAATACCCGTGTTGCTCGGTGCCCTCATTGTCAATCGCCACTAAAGGCCTGTATCCACTACAACGGTTTCCGGTGCGGTTTGCGGCGCGGGAGCGATTTTCACAGGCATTGGGATAATTAACACGCCATGTATTGTTAAACCATGGAAGGATTATCCAAAACCCTGTGAAAAAATCCCGGCGCGGCAAACCGCAGCGATAACCCGGACCGGTTTCCCGTATTGCGTTTTGCGACTTCAGGGTGCGGGGGCGGTTTTCACAGGCATTGGGATAATTAACACGCCATGTATTGTTAAACCATCGAAGGATTATGCAAAACCCTGTGAAAAAAAACCGGCGCGGCAAACCGCAGCGGTAACCCGGTCTAGTGGATACAGGCCTTTAGGCCAAGCGCACATTTGCGGCAAAACTCAATGCGGTAGGCCTACGGGTGTTTTTGAAGTCGACTGACCCAACGCTGTCGACTCGTCATTCGGGCCGGGTCAGTCAATATTTAAAACACCCCTACCGCATTGAGTTTTGCCGCAAATGTGCGCTTGGCCTTATTCCGTCAATCTGTTGTAATAGAGAGAATGCGCAGCTTTCCGACTCCGACGCCGGCTTCAGCTACCAGAATGAATTGCAGTCCGCTGTACAGACATCCTTGATAAAAACGATTTGATAGACGTTTGCAAATCATAAATGCCATAACTTTGTGGCAGAATAATTTCGACGCGTAATCGGAAGTGCACGTAAATCGCAAATATTATAGTCGTGTTTCAAGTCGTAACGACTACATGTAGCATTACGACTTCAATATTCATTATTTATCCGCACTTCCGATTTATAAGGCCAAATTTTTCTGCCTTCAGTTTGTGGTGTGTGACGAATTGAAAACGTCTATCAAATCGTTTTTATCAAGGATGTCCATAGCGGACTGCAATTCATTCTCGTAGCTGAAGTCGGCGTCGGAGTCGGAAAGGTGCGCATCCTCTCTAGAAAAACGTTACACCCGGACCAGGAGACTGTTTTTATCTTGAAAATATAGGATCAAGTGGCATGTGTGACCTCTCCTTATCATAATTTTCCTCATGGTTATCATGCTACTTTTATTTTTGCATTAAATAACCGAAGTTTTCTTAACGATTTGAACTGTTCCAGTCAGCAAGCGTCGAACAAGGTTAAACAAGCAGGAAATGCGTCGCACCTCTTAAGAGAACAGGACTTCAGCACGGGGTCTTAACCTCAACTGATATGCGCCAAATGCATTGATAAGTTGATCTAGATCAAATTTAGGATCGCGCAACCATGGACGCCTCACCGAACGTATTCTGGAATATTTTCTTCATTGCAACATGCTTATCATCGTTTTCCAATCTTTCTGTCCGTTCCAAGTTGATAGAAGGTACGTTTTGTACATCTTTGCTGCTAGGCCTACACCGACCCCGATTTTCACCACCCCTTTTCGTTGAAATATCTATGCCTACAAATCCCGGAAGTAGGTGTTTCAGGAAAAAATAAGTAGGCCTAACTCAGGTGTTTTGAGTGCATAAGGGGCGTAGGCTGGGGGGGGGGTGCAGTGGGTGGGTGCACGTACACCTCCCCACAGCAGTAAGAGAGTTCCGCTCTGGGCAAGCAGAAAAAAATCAACCTTGTAATCCTGTAAATTTTGTCTAAGAATAGCACTGAAATCACATCTCAGAGGATCTAGATTCCAAAATTTTCGGGGGGAGACCCCCCCAGACCCCCTCCGGAGCACACCTCGTTGCTCTTTACTGTGAAATTTCATACCTAGGCTACAGTTCCGCTTTCACAAAAATGTGCATCTCCCCAGGCTCAGACCAGCCTACGCCCTTGTGCATGCACACAACACTCACGTCTACGTCTGCTTCAATCGCACGACAAGCACGTCTGATTCTGCGGAAATAACCGACATATCGCAGCTTATTCCGTTTGACAAGAACGTTGTCCTCTCAAGGGAACAGTTCAGTGTTCCAACTATGTCAGAAGTAATACATGTAGGCCTACTTGTGCTGCCACCACAGGCTAATTCATGGTGGCGAGGTTGATCATGATCTTGTGTCAGATATGCATGCTCCACAAGACTGTTCAAATCTATCTATTTGAACATCCTCCCACAGCAGGGCTTTGGTCTCGTTCCTCTTCATACACTCCACACAAGAGGAGCGAGGTAAAAACCCTGCTGTGGGAGGATGATTTGAATGATCTAAGTTACCAATTAGGGATTGAGACTGTTGCCACACATAAAAGAATGAGTTGAAGATAGGCGCGCTGAACTTCTCAAGTGATGAAAAGGATGGCGGCCATTTTTCTTAGTTTAGGTTTCGACATAGTATCAGTCCGTCCAGCCTAGGTGTTACCACTGGCAATGTATGGGTTGGACAGGACACCAGTCTTATCACGTTGGTTCCAGATTCCGCCACCAGGGGCGGGACACTGAGGCATACCTCACGTATACAGTGGCAATTCAAAGGAGCGCGTTATTGGATCTCAAATGGGTTGACTGCCGACGTAGAGGGAGCCACCTAGCGCCAGTTATACAAACTACATGGGGTCAATTCGCCGACAACGTAGTTAGTCCCTGGGTTGGAGAGTGGCGCGGTGGCGCCGGCTGTCGAGAAAACGTGGCAATACCGTGATCCTTTAAGGCATGTACATACATGTATGTACATGATTTTGACTGGAGCGTACATGTATTCTGATACGAAGTATTGCAGCGTTGGCATCGACCCCTTTTGGTTCTAAACAATACTGTTACATTGTTGCGCACCAAGATTCCACAAGAGATAATGACAATCATTTATATGTACTTAATCAGGAGTGGCATGTGGCAATGATTTGATTCCTAGCGTGTGGGCCATGTGGTTACAATCATCTTTGCATTGATGTTGAAGAGGCCGTCGCGCCTTACATGTTGCAGACCGCACCGGGAATCGAACCCGGATCTCCCGCGTGCAAGGCTGGCGTTCTTCCGGACATTAGTAGACGTTACAACCACATTCCTCCCCTCTTTTTTGAGATCCTTAACCCGTCACGACTATACGGTACAGGGACGGATCCAGGATTTCGGGAAAGAGGGAGCGCACTGTGCTAGAAACATTGAAATCTGCGGTGAATTTCAATGATTTGCTCATTTCAGAATTTCAGCCACGGTCAATTTTACAGATTTGGTGCCCGAAAGGGGGCGGGTGCGCGGGTGCGACAACGCCAAATGCGGCAGACGGCGGCACCGGGAGTCGAACCCGGATCTCCCGCGTGCAAGGCAGCCGTTCCTCCACAAGTCCGGACGTTCGGCTCAAGGGCCTAACAGCTCCTAAATCTACCACACAAACACCGAGTCCAAGGATGTGACCCTTTTTTGCATGGGTTGTAGAGTTTCAAAACACAGAAATAACGTTTGAAACTCTGAAAAATCAATCGTGAGTCAGTAGGCCTAACACGCAATTCTGAACTACTCCACAGAGGACAAGAATTAACCGGGTCGGCCCAGTAAATCAAGCTTCCTATCTTAACACGCTGATATTTACGTCCATTTACGTAAGATAGATAGGCCTACTCTCCATTCCACTTTCGAGTGGCGCGAGGTTTATGAACGATAGCTCCGTAACGGCTGGGTCAAATTTGACATACCATACATCAATTGACTTGTCTTTCTTGTCAGTATCTTTCTGCTATCTTCATTTTTCGCGTAAGGCCGACATAACGGATCCCTTTCTCAAAACACAATTCATTTCGCCATGGTGTTCAGTGCAGTTTACACGTGCGCGATGCATTGCGTCATTTCAAAATGGCAGCCATTTCGGCCGTAAACCCGAACTGCTGTTGGTGAAAGAACTTTTTTCTGTAACGTTTTTAGGGAAAATGACAGTGATGATGGCTGTAGCGGCAAAAAAAGACAAACCAATTGATGTATGGTATGTCAAATTTGACCCAGCCGATAAACATCGCGCCATTCGAAAGTGGAATGGAGAGTAGTAGTAGACGTCAACAAAATCTGATGAGCTGTCGTGATAATTATTGAGTGTTTCAAGAGTTCTTTCATATCATGTGATCAATAAATTAATCGGGTAATCTCATTTTCCCATTTTGAAAATGCTCACCTCTGTGATAAGTCTCTGTGGTAAAGTAAAATTGTGACTCTCATGGCGAATGATGAAGGATCAGTTAGGCCTATCTCGCGACGGCCGACGTAACCTTTGACCTTTAGGCAACGTCATATATTCATGCTCGAAAGACTGTTCAAGTCTGTTCTAAGTCACATATCCACTCCGGGGCCCGTACGGCGAGTAAAAACAGACATTTTGGCCAACTTCTAGTGCCCAGTTTGAGCCAGTCTAATTTCCGCTTATCCATTGAGGCGATTTCGGCATAATTAATCTTATATCCCTGTTTCAGTCTCTAAAATCCACGGCAAGCCGCTGGGTGGGGCAAATCGGGGCCCGGTGCATTTGTGACCTAGGCTTTAGGCATGGGGAGTAGTGTTGCTACATATAAAAGAATGAGTTGAAGCATGTTACCTTACCTGATGAAGGGTTAATCACGCTATAACAGCACGTTGAACTTCTCACGTGATGAAAGTATGGCGTGTTTGTATCAGTCCAGCCTCGGTGTTATTTACATATTGGACAGGATACCAGTACAGTCTTATCAAGGTGTGGAGGGAGAAAGTGTCACCTCATACATACTGTGTAATTTTGGCTTTATAATTTGATTGCGCAGCCGTCATCAGCGGTGACTTCCCATTTCGCCAAATCCCATTTTGCCAAATCCCATTTCGCCAAATCCCATTTGGCCAAATTCCCAAATCGCCAAATTCCCAATTTGCCAAATTCCCAATTTGCCAAATTCCCATTTCGCCAAATTCCATTTCGCCAAATTCCCGTTTCGCCAAATTCCCATTTCGCCAAATTCCCGTTTCGCCAAAAATTTACTTAACACCCCTGTATTCTTTCAAAGTGAATCGTTCCAAATATTAACAATTTTTGAAGCAGGCTTAGAAGTTTAATAAAGCGAATGCCATGGTATTCATTCCAAAGAAGACTGATGTTATTTTCTAGGTGAATTCTTCAACGATCTTTTTCAGACGAAGAAATAGTGCAAACTTTCAGAGAAAAGATGCATTTCTTAGTTTCTTTTTTTTCTAATTCGTGTTGTTTTCGCAGATATTATAGTCAAGGGAACAAACACTGCTAGAGTTGTGTAACCTTGGGTGTGGCAAATTACACCCGTCCTTTTTGAAGGTGAAGACATCAGCCCCATCCCTTCCAAATCCTGAGTGAAACAGTTTGATACCCAAGGGCCTTATCCTAACCCTAACCCTCTATTTTGAAGTATTTTGCATTGGATCAGTCCATTAGATTAGGGGTTATAGCCTGAATAACAAATTTGGCAAAATGGGAATTTGGCAAAACGGGAATTTGGCGAAATGGGAATTTGACAAAATGGGAATTTGGCAAATTGGGAATTTGGCGAAATGGGAATTTGGCAAAATGGGAATTTGGCGATTTGGGAATTTGGCCAAATGGGAATTTGGCGAAATAGGATTTGGCGAAATGAAACTTTTTTTGGCGAATTGGGAATTTGGCGAAATGCAATTTGGCGAAATGGGAATGAACCGTCATCAGCACCGTCCGTCTGTAAGTTTGTAACACACCAATTTCGTTTCAAGGTGAAATTTTATCCCCGAACTACCCAAACGGTTACCCAAGCAACCCGAGCTCCACCTGGTTCCGAAAGATATCGGCAGACAACGGAAGAAATGAAGACAGCGTGTTTCATTTCACAGTTTACACAATGGATATTCCATATGGGGAGAAATTGTTCGTGAGGCAGGGTCGTGATTGTGGCCGTAGTTTCTACGAAATACAAACATTCGACAAAAAAATGGATGCCGCTGCATTGCCATACACATTCTTCAGTACAACGAACACCGTATGCTTTTCTCTTGTACGGTTCTATGGAGGGGGCAGGTTCAAAATAGGCTACAAAGGTAAGCTATCTAATGATGAAATGGTCCATGGACCATGTGCTCACCTGGGAGAACGTACCAGAAAAACAAATGGCAAATGTTAAATCGAAATGTTCCAGGCTCATTAGATGCACCTGATAAAATTTGGAGACAATTCAGTTACAGTTCAGGAGTTACTGGACTTTTAGCTTTGGTTTTGACCACCTGGTGGCCAAGCGGAGAACCGAATCGGACTGAAAAGTGGTGTCATAGGTCACCTGACATGGGGTGTATGTATATATACCAAGATTCAGGTCAATAGCCCAAGCAGTTACGAAACGTACCACCAAATGACACAATTTTGAACTTTGACCTGTGTGACCTTGAAAAGTCGGTCAAATCAAAACCCATTACATATGTCATGCATCCTCATTAGAAGCATCAATGGCAAAAATTTGGAGAGGATCCAGTCATTAGTTCAGGAGTTATAACACTTTTTGTGCTTTTGGTTTCCGCCACCTGGTGGCCAAGCTAACAGTCGAATCGGACCGAAACTTGGCGTCATAGGTCATCAGACCTAGGGGTATGTATGTACCCTACCAAGTTTCAGGTCAATACCTCCAGCCGTTACGAAATGTGCCACCAAAAGGCAAAATTTGTAACTTCGACCTCTGTGACCTTGAAAAGTAGGTCAAGTCAAAAACCCGTTATATATGTAATGTACCCTCAGTAGATACACCTGTGATAAAAATTTGGAGGTGATCCAGTCATTAGTTCAGGAGTTATTGCACTTTTCGTGTTTTTGGTTTTGGCCACCTGGAGGCCAAGCCAAGAATCGAATCGGACCGAAACTAGGTGTCATAGGTCATCTGACCGGGGTATATATGTACCAAGTTTCAGATCAATAGCTCCAGCGGTTACGAAACGTGCCCCGGACGACGACGGACACCGCCTGACGACTATAGCTCACGGGTGAGCTAAAAATAAGGGTTCGGTTTTTTCCAGCGTTTCCAAAGTGTGGCGGTAAGGTAACCTTCCCTGACGGCGAATTGATCAGTCCGAACTATCCGTATGAGGTAAAGAGAAAATTGTACACCTGCCGATGGACGTTGATCGGTTCTAAAGGACAAATCATTCAATTCCACTTGCTCGATATCGATATTATAGCGAATAGCCGTTGTTCGGATGACTATCTCCAGTTGAATGGCTTGAATGAGGACGAGTACCCGTCGGGGTCGAAAAAATTGTGCGGTACGATTGACAAGCAGCAGAAGAGAACTTTCCAGACGGTGAAGAATGTAGTTGACGTAGTCTTCGATAACTATTTCGGGTGGAATCTTTTTGATTCGGAGCGAGGCTTTTGGATGAAGTATGAAGGTATGTCTGGTGACAGATTAGACTGGTACCCGGTCCCAACATAGCTCAGACGGAGAAAGGGACCGGTATTGGGCGGCAATACTTGGCAGAAAGCTGCCATGTTATGACGTCACAGAGGATTCCCCTCAGTACTGAGAAATGGCTTACTTACCTCACATCCCAAAATAGCTAACCAATCAACTGTGACGTTACAAATTCAAAAAGAGCTAGCCAATCAACCGTCACAACCGTCACGTGACTGCTAAGAATCCGCCATGTTGGCCGTCAAATCGCCGGAAACGACGTACAAAACAGTCGCTTCATCACATTTTGACGTCAAAATGGCCAATATGGCGGCATCGTGTCGTCTTCCGTGAAACAATTTTTTTGGTGGAAAAAAGTAGTGACGGGGCTGCAGTATGTCACAAAAAAGCTAACATTTGGCGACAACTCCACCCTATTGTCTCACAGGTATTTATTTGCAGTCGGGACTTTGAATTTGATGCAGGACAAATATTCAACTTAAGTTGTTGACGTCATTATTTAAGTTCGCGTTTGAGGTTAGGTTTTGCAATGTTCGATTCTTACTATTTTATCATTAGGGAGGTTTAGAAATGAAACGATAAACGTAAACTTTACGACAACGTTATTTTTCATACTACACATTAACCAGACTTTATATTGCATTTTCAGTTTAAAAAAACGTTGTCGTTAACGTTTACGTTTATCGTTTGATTTCTAAACCTCCCTATTGTCTGAAATCGCACACAGCAAGTGAAAATATTTTTTTTTCATTATAGTTCTTGGCTGCAAGGCAGAGGACCTGAAAACTCAAGGCACACCCAAACCAACACTAATAAACGGAGCACAATACTATAATTATGGGTACGTCGCAACGTTTAAATGTCCATGGGGTTACAAGTTTAGCCGCGGTGTCAAAGCACTGTCTTTTGTTTGTCTAAACAGCAGGAAGTGGAACGGAAATACAGACCACTGTGTAGGTAAGTAGTGATCTTCCTTTTATAATATAACTTTGACATTTATAATACATGTACTATATATACTTTATAATATAACTTTGAAGATTTGACATTAGTGAGGTTTCGCAAACCTGACAAAACACGAAGTACGAAATACAAAATTGGACTTCATTTCCATGAGCCAAACTTCGGAGGCGTATTCTGCAAAATCTGCCCCTTCGAAATCAATGTGAATAGTACAAAATGTACATTTTGACCGACTGAATTTGAAAATGTCATTAATTCATTTAAACAAATTTTTAATGGAACCTCGTCCCCAGCATATTTGCCAGGTTTTGCATATGACTGGAGCACGGCGTTGCCTGGAGGCTAGAATCAAAACAAACCCCGCGAGCTATTCGCTTTAACTACATGTATGTAGCCTGACATATTTCAAATATGAAACCCTTCGCGCTCTATTCCGTCCATTTACAGAGATCATCTGCAATGACCCTGGTCGGCCAGCTCATGGGTCGGTGACCTTCACCGACGGTCACAAGATCAACAGCGTGGCCAGGTACTCGTGCATGAACAGTACCACTCTGGTCGGTGAACGTACGAGGATATGTAGTGAGGATGGAGTTTGGAATGGGACCGTACCGATATGCAAAGGTATTAATGCTATAGTATGATTCACCCTAACTTCAACACGGGCAAAGTGCCAAGCTTGGAAATGTGCACAAGTCAGTGGTAAATAATCCATGTCGCAGTTACAGTTAAACACGAAATTATTCACTACCCCATAAAAACTATAGAAAAAATATTTAGAAAATACCTATCAGCTGCACTGGCACGTCTTGGGCTTCATTAAAGCGAATTGATAGCGGATTTTATTTACATTTGGCTGGTGTTTGTAAACACAAAATTTCAGCCAATCAAAATGCATGAACATTTCTTTGTTGACATTCTGGAGAAGTTTGTTTACATTTTTCCCAGAAAATTCGTCCCCTTTCAAATTCTATTTCTAAATCAATTTTTTTCGGTGTCAATTCTCTTTAAAATGACTTTTAGTCGGAATGTACAGAGATTAAAAAATATGGGCAAAATATCACGAAAATATCACAATTTCAAAATATAATGAAAAACCTAACTTTTTAAAATTTCAAATATTTGATTCGAAATTGATTTCATATTGAATTGTAGCTAATAAGGTTCCTGCAGTAATGCCTGCTTTTATTTTCTGTCAAGGCGCTGAGGTCCATGAATGTGGTGACCCAGGCGACCCACCGAATGGATTCAAAGCCAACGTCACTGACTCAGATAAGCATTCAACTTCAGAAAGGTAAAGACGGCTTTTAAAATCATACGTTCACCACAGCAGCTGCCCAAGCCGTCGATTCGTATTTTGGTCGAACACGAGTAAAGAAAGTCACGTGAAAGTCACGTGAAAGTGGCATGCTTCCATGTGAAATAATCTGATTGATGATCGACTGTGATCGTTACACGTTTTGTCATTGTCTTTGTTTTTTCATTGGAAAGTGTTTTTCAAAAACCCGTGTTTTTCAGACACGGGTTTCTTGGAGCCCGGCAATTCATAGGACGGTGTGACCGCAAAAACCCGGGGATTTTATGTAGTGTAACCAAGATTATATATCGAAAGCAATAATTGACGTGACTGTATACATGTATTTGTAAATTGATTTTTTGCTGGCATATATTGTAGGAGTTACCCGTTCGGGTCTGTCATCAGTTACAAATGCGATGTTGGTTATTATCTGGCTGTTGGCGGCGAAAGAACCTGCCAGAAAAACGGGACCTGGAGTGATGAGCCACCTAAATGCGAGGGTAAGTTCTGTAGATCTGTAATTCATATCACCAAAAATAGAAAAGCTGTTTTTCTATTTTTGATATCACTAAATTCGAGGTCACCAACGTGTTCGCGAGCAGTGAAAGAGTTAGCAGTTTAAATACCCGTAGCACACGTCGCATGGTAAGTCGTGGTACCTTGTACTTTGTTCCTTTGCAAGGGCAAGTAAAGACCCCATCCTTTGAGGAACATGAGTAGCTTGAAATGGCCTCTTCCGTATGTACCAGGGCCAATAGTGGGGAGGTTTCGAAATCAAACGATAAACCAAAACTTTACGACAACGTTATTTTTCATACTTCACATTAACCAGATTTTGCATTGCATTTTCGGTACAAAAATAAAGTTGTCGTTAACGTTTACGTTTATCGTTTGATTTCGAAACTTCCCTATCGCTTTGGCCTCGCCGACGGAAAAATTTAACACAAAAAGCGCACACACGATCTATTTTTTTCATCAAATTATCTGAATATGTAACGTTTCTGAATGCTCCCCATCTGTGAGTGTTTCCCTATTGTGATCTGACNAATGCATTTTCGCATACAACATATCTTTCCGCCAGGGTTTCCGCGTCCCTATACCGCATTCCGCGTGTCAGCTAAACGCAGCCTTAGGCATCAATCGCCAGCACTAAGGGGCAGCACGCCTTAAACCACTAGGCCAAATCCCCATCTTCCAAAAAGATGGTTCAATGGCCTATGTTAAACGAGGCGTTCATCAGTACCCTGCGAGTAGTCCAAACAATCTCCGAACCCAAACAGTTGTATGTTATTCGAGGGTCACAAATGGATGACTATAGAAATGGTTCTAGGTGTGACATCACTAAAAGAGCGGGAAATTTGAATTTTGAGGAAACATTTTTGTGACGTGTATACATGTAATTTGAAAATGAGCAGAGATTTTTTCACCAAATTTTTGCCAGCCATAGAGTGATGTCATAGCCATTTGGAACAGCAAAAATATTGATTATATTTGAAGGAGAGCTGTTCATAATATACTGAATGGCATCCTATGAATGTGTGTATCTGTGTTGTCCATTAAACTGGGACATTTCATAACATGGCACAGAGGCATGAAAATTAATGGATCAGTAGGCCCTCGGGCTAGCTGGAAAAGAACCAAAATTTTTCCCAATTTGATCTACATTCTGCTCTCAAGGATGCATTATCCGTAAAATGAAATATCCCAATATCTCACTCCAGAATCTAAGCAACATATCACAACTAGGGTGTGCCTGTGGAGCTTGATGTTCGATACGAGTGTATGGTAATCAATTCAAAATTTGTCTTCCAGCGGGGTGCTAGCTGACAAAATAAAAACAGCAGTATTTGAATTTCCCGCGCCAATCACTTGGCGCGTTCAGGAGTAATCATGGGAAGATGGCGGTGCTTGCACAAAGTGAATCGAGTTGAAATGATATGACAATGGTCATCGCATAAAATCTCTATGATCACAGAAAATCACCTCATGAATTCATACCTGATTGGTACTTTAGAGTACCGGTATCATCAATCAATAACTGGAATTATTTTGCATCAAAACAATTACTATTTCGAACCAAGGTTCAGCTGGTTTGAAACAATGTGCGTTGGACCGTTTAGAGTAAACCCTAAATTCATTGTTGTCCGGTTACTAGGGGTTTCACTGTTATACGCCCATCGGGGTCCAGATGATTTAAACGTATTCAGTGCCTCAAATTCTTTGTCACTATCAACAAATTTCAAAATCGTTGGACGGTATGGATGCTATTAGTTTTTACGGTGGCCCATAGAGCTCATTGACGAAAAATATTTGCATTTGGATTTTTTTCCCGAGGTTTGATAATTTTTCTTGGGGGTTTGTAAAATCTTTAGAAGTTCTCACCGAGGTAGAAACGTTTCCACCGAGGTGAAAATCATTTCCACCTTTCACCGCGGTGAGAATGTTCCCACCGCGGTGGAAACGTTTTAAATGTTTTCACCGCGGTGGAAATGCAAATGCAAAAAATTTTCATCAGTGAGCTCTATGGGCCACCGTATAGTTTCATGCAGGCAACAACCATCAGATGAACAACTGAACTCTGAACAAGGAAAAGATCTTTGAACGCTCGTGATCGTGACTTAAAATTGTTAATCTATTTCTCATTAAAGCTGGAACGACAGGTTCTTGTTACATCGAAGAAGTAACCGCCGACACCGACACCGACCAATTTGAGTACATTCTAGACAGCAAAAAAGATATTTTTAAATGGAATTGCGTCTGCCAGCTCCCTCTACTAGTACGACTACATTCGACAACTAATATTAATAACAATCAGCAGTTTGTACAGTGAAAAGAGCCAAATATCACTTGACAACCAGCCACCAGAAGAAATACGATTAGACAGGATGACAATGTCATGGACAGGGATTGCAAAGAAAAAAATTGAAATCAACGTCAGACCAGACTTCCTACTTCATTTGAAAGGTACGCTGATTAAAGTCAGTCTGTTATAAATTCTACTGGTTTCGTAGAATTGGCACTACATGTACAGTCATGGACATTAGTTTATCTACACCTGATACTTTGAATATTTCAAATATTTCTGGGTCAATTTTAATACGGTTTGTTCCATATGAAAGTACGTCTTGTTGGTCATATTTCTGTGTCAAAATGGAAATTTGGAAATATCGTAATTATGTAATAGCTCATCAGAAAAAATCCTAAAAATCAAAATTTTTATAATGCAACTTTTTTTTGACTTTTGTTGCAGTTTTGATAGAGTGGAACCTTCTAAGGATCATGGACTTTGTGTCATTAAAATCTGTTGAGTGGTTGCTGAGATATTTGAGATTATCAAAATTTCTATAATTTTTGGTTTTGCAATTTTTCACCAAATTTTGATATCAGTAGACAGAGCTCACCTAAAAACCAAGAAGTATGAAGTTTTGGAACGTTCAGCCAAAACTGGTTAGAAGTTAAGCATGTTTTTCAAAATATCAAGGTTTTGATACTTTGAAAAAAATGCAATATTTCTGCCTAGTTAAGGCAAAGAGTTCCAGAATTTTGTATATCCTTATTCTGAGGTAAGCTTTATCTAATGGCATCAATGTTTCTTTAAAAACACGAAAATCTCAAATTATCAAAATTTTGATAATCTCAAATATCTCAGCAACCACTCAACATATTTTGATGAAACAAAGGCCAAAATCCTTAGAAAGTTCCACTTTGCAATTTGCATTTTATCAAACCATGATGCGTTCACATTATTACCGTTTGAAAACAAACAATTTTGCCGATTTTATGGTTTGTAAACCATTTTCATGGTTTGCAAATGAACTTCATGGTTTGAAAGTAAGTTATGCTTGCAAAACCATAAATTTGTCTAAGTTTCATGGGAATGAAACCATGTTTCGTATATATTCTGGTTTGAATAATAATTTCATGGTTTTATTTATAACTTTATTGTATGAAATAAGTCAAAATGCTTACATTTATGGTTTGAAACAATGACATTATCTCCAAATAATTTTGGGAAACAGTTAATAAATTCCCACATGGCGCCTCATAGGTTACTGAACTCGCACCGAGTAAAAGCGATCAATCCATCCCGAACCGAACCCACCCGAGGAGGGTGGAGGTAGGTTTCCTCGAACCAGTACCGTGTAAAAAGGCCTATAAATAGTGAATCGAATGAGATGACAGCAAGAATTAAACTGAAGGGAGTAAGAAATAAAAGTGGAAAATATTAAGAAGTGGGAATTTTGGGCGAATTTTTCAGTTTCTCAACTTGGGAGAAATTTTTTCCCATTTTGAGAAATTTTCTTATGACGATATTTTGTTGATTTTTCAGGCGATATTTCTCAAAATGGGAAAAAAATTTCTCCCAATTTGTGAAATTGAATAATTCGCACAAAATGCCAACATTTCCCACTTCTTATTTTCCACTTTTATTTCTTACTCCCTTACTGGAAGAATACTGGAATGGCTTTACTTTTCAGCTAACAGCTCACTTGACTTTGACTGCAAGGCCACAACGTCGATGGTGGAGACGACATCGGTCATTCCTGAGCCAAAACTAGGACAAGATAATAAGACAAACGCTGGTGCTTCTCTCCTTTGTTTCTTATGTTTGACTCCTAACATGTGTCAGTACTGTATCCAAGTGAAGAAGCTTTCAACACTTTAACTAGACCTGAAGGTCCTTGTAGTCGGCCGGCCAACACCCCAAAAGTCCTCTAAAAAAGTGTTGATGGCATCGGATGTTAAAGTTGTTCCAATGCATGGGTAACTAAGATCATGGAATGGACATTCAGAATCATCCGTTGGCCAAGGCGATCTTGACATCTGAAGGTCAAATTTCTAGGTCAAAGGTCAAACAGCTGACTTTACCATTGGACTCAAGAACTGAGGTTTGTACAGGAGAATGGGAACCGATGTACAGCTAACTTTTTAACGGTTGGATTTACACCCCAAAAATGTATTAGCAACAGATAGAAACATGGTGCCTCTTAATCACATGAGCATATCTTTTGAAGTTTTTAACCAGTTATGTAATTGGGAAACGGCGTTTTTTGTATTTTGACCCATTTTGTGTTGATTTACATAAAAACGTCTTTTCTTGTGACATAACTACTAAAAACAATGAAAAACATGCTTATTTGATTAAGAGACGCCATGTTTCTATCAGTTGGTAATACATTTATTGGGTGTAAATCCAAAAGTTCAAAAGTTAGCTGTACATCGGTTCCCATTCTCCTGTACAAAGCTCAGTTCTTGAGTCCAATGGTTAAGTCAGTTATTTGACCTTTGACCTATTTCTAGTTCCACGCACCCCGACAGACGGCGATGCAAATTGATGAGTGAAGCGCATGCGTATAGGCTATTTCACGCCTCCAGCAGCCACTACTAATTTTCACGCTTCAAGTTCTCTGGGCACCGCCATATTCCCCCTGCAGCCTACGTCACCAAATTTTGAAACTAGCCAATCAGCGAAGCTGACCTCATTTCAAATCATCGAAATGAGGTCAGCAGGTCGCTGCAATGAGAATTTCGTTCCGTGCCAGACCCTCGGTCTGACGACCTCGGAGTATGACCGAGGGGCTGGTTGCGCGAGACTACATTTTAAGTAGTGTAACCGCTCGCCGTGTCAACGCCGTGTTTTTTCTGGTTCGGAAAAACCCCGTGTCTCAAAAACCCCGGGGATTTTGGATAGGTGTAACCACGGCTATTGACTTGCAAATTGCAGGGATTATTTGTATTATCACCGAACTGACTATCTAATTCGTCGAAATGACAGTCCACGGTTCGTCATTTGGACGAACCTTGTTAGAGATTGTTTGAGATACAACAAGGGTTCGTCGAAACGACGAACCGTGGATTTGTCATTTCGACCAATTATAGATACTCAGTTTGGTGATAAATAATGGAAAACCAAAGTTCGTCATTTTGACGAAGCAGAGATTTTCAGTGAAAATGTGCCTGGTGTGCTAATCCGCAGAATATGAAGCAACTTCTTCACTTGAAAGCAACAAAACTGCCCCGTCAGCGGAAGTTTTTAATGACAAGAAGGACCTCCGCCGTGTCTTGATTTTTATCGTAGAAAGAAAATCATGAGTTTCGTTAGCAACCATCGTTGCCAAAATTAGGTCATCACCATGGAACCTTTCTTCCACACTGACAGATGATTGGTTCCCTCACCCCCAGTGGGGAAATCCCCGTGACGATGATTGATCTCGTTTTGGCAAGATGGCTGCTGGCGATACTCATCATACGCGTTGCTTTTCGCAGCATACGGGGTTGATTCGTTGCAGGGTTTTCGCGAGGATTTTCAAGGAGGGGGAGAGAAAAAATTGTCTCAAAATTTTTCTTTGTTTTTTTGGTTAAAAATGGCCTCCAGAGTCATTTTACACTCCAAAATGCAAAAATGATTAGTCTTCCTTCTGCATGAAAATTACATTTGAAATGTAAGAAATTAAAGAAAAACACTACTGAAGTGAAAATAGTGATATTTGAAAAAGGTTAGTCTGCAAACTTGAGGGGGGATATCCCCTCCTTGAAATTTTTGAGGAGGGGATCATCCCCCTCTCCCCCTCCCCCCTGGCAGAAACACTGCGTGGTGAATGAATATAATGTAACTGTGGGACTAAATGGAAATCGAGGATTAGCAACGGGAATTCTCGAAGAGTCAATTCGGCATAAAACATTTTTTCGTTGAATTTTCAGGTGAGAGCCGGTCACCCCGTGCCTGCGGCAAAGAATGTGCCAACACGACGCCGTCGGGCGTGGGAAGAGGTGATGGAACTGATGAAAGGCCGGAAGAAGACGGTGAAGATTGGTTCATACTTTGCGCGTTGCGCAAGGGGTTGGCGCAAGAACGCTTTGCGTTTCGTATCGCAGTTCATTGCTCAACTGGCATTGCGCGTCGGCTCGGCCGACTCGAGGCCGAGTCCGTCAGGCCGAGTTTACATCAGATGACACGCGACACGAACACGCAGGCGAACAAAGGTTTCATGGGGATGAACCCTTTGTGAAGCCATTGATCGCCTTCGTGTTCGTGTCGCGTGTCATCCGATGTAAACCCGTCTTTCTTTCGACCTTTCGAGCTCCCAGAAGTGTAATCACTTCTGGTAGCTCTGATACCTTTACACTTCTGGTAGCTCGACTTGAAAGTGCCAGCCTGATGAAAGACCCCGATTGGGGTCGAAAATTTGCTAAGATTCTGGAAATTAACTTCCTGTTTATCATCATTTTATGTGTCAATTTTTGTGCTTTCTCTTTCTTTGGATAGTGAGACGTCTCATTCCATTGCAGCTGCTCCAGTCACAAAACTGACCTACGTTAAGCGGCATGGGCCCATAATGATGGCAAGATGGGTCCCTCTTCAGCGTCCTTTTACGAAAGTTCAAATTAAATACTGTCGCAAAGATGCTCCCGATGTATGTCGCTACCACATAGTGATGAATCCGAGAGCTGCAGTGACAATGTTCGAGATCGAGGGGTCGGCCATGGTGAAGAGTGTTCTTGTTCTGTATTTGGAGGTTTTTGATGGACCCAACCGCGTGTTTTACTCACCACCTCTTACTGAAAGAAGAGAGGCTGGTACAAAGACAGCGGTAACAGTTGGTGTAACTGTGACTATATTCTTGGTAGTCGTCGCTTGTATCGTTATGGTTGTCATGCTGCGCAGAAGGAACAAGGCTTGTTTTTCGGGTAAGGAGATGGGAAGTCTACTCTCCATTCCAGTTCCGAGTGCCGCGAGGTTTATCAACTATAGCTCCGCAACGGCTGGGCCGAATTTGACATACCATACATTAATCAATTTGTCTTTTTTGCCGCTACAGCCATCATCGCTGTCATTTTCCTGAAAAACGTGACAGAAAAAAGTTCTTTCACAAATCACAGTTTGTGTTTACGGCCGAAATGGTGGCCATTTTGAAATGACGCAATGCTTCGCGCACGTGTAAACTGCACTGAACACCATAGCGAAATGATATGGGTTTTGAGAAAGGGATCCGTTACGCGAAAAATTAAGATAGCATAAAGATACCGACAAGAAAGACAAGTCGATTGATGTTTGGTACATCGAATTCGAGCCTGCCATTGCGGAGATATCGGCTGAAAACCTCACGCCACTCGGATGTGGAATGAAGTGTAGTTTTTGCAATGCCCCCGCCCCAAATGCCTTTGCGAAGGCCGATCCCATCGTTTCATATGTATATGTGTTTGTTTCGTAATTTATCTACATGTATATACATAAGTAAATTACAGAAGTGCAAGGGGGCATTATACATGAAAAAGTGTGCAAGTGTTAATGAAACTATAGGCGCTGCTCCACTTGACAGTTTTCTCGCAGAAGTTGGCTCACAATGGGCAATTCACCATTGTTTGTGTCCTGTCGGCTTACGCTGGGACCCATGACACAACTGCTCGCAGTTGAGTTGCCCATAGAGAGCCAACTTCTGCGAAAGAGCTGTCAAGTGGAGCAGCGCCTTTAGTCTATAATTCCTCCATCAAAGGAGCACCCAACAAAGAATAATAGGCTCTCACTTTGCCGTTTCCGGGGCTTTGCAAAAACTAACGCGAAAGCTTTGTATTGTGAATTTTCTGATTCATCACATGACATGTCATGGAGCCATTTCAAAGTCATCTAATATTGATAATTGAATTGAACTAATTTTCATGTTCGACGGTTAAAGAGGAACTGACCCCTTCACATATAAGGTCTATTTTGGCTGTTCCAAATGGATATTACATCGCTCTATGGCTGGCAAAAATTTGGTGAAAAAATCTCAGCTCATTTTCAAACTACACACAAAAATGTATTTCTCAGAATTCAAATTTCCCGCTCAATTAGTGATGTCATACCTAGAACCATTTCTATAGTCATTCATTGTAAGCTGTACTAAATCTTTATCCTGGAGAGCCTGTCAAGCGCGCTTTCTGACTCAAAGTGTTGATTTAGGAGGAAAAGTCCAAAGTAAACACTAAGGCCCGTATGCACCAACATCAGATTAGCCCCAATTCGGCTTAAGTCCAACTTAAGCTTGAGCTTAAATTTTGATCCCATTGCACTAGACATCAGACAATAGTTTTCTAGGCCTTTAACCTGTGTAATGCAGAATTTGTACGCTGATTAGGCTAAACACCCTTTATGAATACGGCCCTAGGTATTATTATTCAACAAACTGTCGTGATTGACTAAGATATCGAAATCTCTAAATTTGGTATTTTCAATTATTTCAGAATTTTCACCTGAATTTCAGGTGTAAAGATCCCCACATGGCTGACTTATTGATTCTCAATCACGGCAATGTGGTTGACATTAGAAATATATTCTGTCCAGTTGTCTTAGATACAGATATAGCACATTTTGCAATGGTCACTATATTGTTGAGCGGGAAATTTGAATTCGAAAATTACATTTCGGTGTTTATTTCGGAAATGGGTGGAGATTTTCGAATCAAACTGTTGTGAGTCCTGAAGTGATATCATAAGGCATTTTGAGGTGTAGATAGCCCAGTTTGGCTGGCAAAGTGGTCAGTTCCCCTTTAACCATTCCTATGCATTTTTCTTTTAGGTCAAAAACAAGACCAAAATGTTCATGGGCAAAACAGTTCAACAAGAAAACAAGAGGGAAGGGAGTCGACGTCAGCTCACGCGAACCCAGTTTTCGAGGGTAGGTTTAGCTGCCTATTTTTGGCAGAGCAGTGATTTTTTAGCAAGAAAAATTTAATCACAAGTATTTTGCTCTCAGATGCCAGGAAAATGCATCTATCCTGGAGTGAGGGGGGGGGGGGGTCTGCAAGCTTGAACTTTTTTTCTCAGAACAACGTCGCCGATCCTATTTTATTAAAATGATGAAGTTCGCGTTGACGGCGAAAAACACAAATAAACAAGCTTCCTTTGTTGATTTCTGGTACGCACTACTTCCAATACTTCCAGCATAACTACGCCTTTAGGAATAAGACACGTGACCTCACGATCCGCAATAGACCTCGAATGACACACTTGACACTAGATGGCGTTATCTTCTATAACACCACTAGCGCAGGTGCTAGGTTTCCATCTTGAAAGTAGTGCAGATTACTACATTTTGGTAAAGGTTTTTAGCAATCGTGAACAGGCCAGCCATGTCACCGCCAACCCAGTGGCATCTAAGCTAGATGATGAGATGATGTTGAAAAGTGGTGCTGTTGGGTTCAAGGCGAATATTTTCAGACTAAAAGGACTTCGTGTTGATAACAAGTGGTATTAGAAATGAACTGAATACTAATTAGAAAGAATTGTGCGATTAGGCCGACCGAACTATTTCTACATGCGCGCCCGCAAAATCCAAAATGGCGGCCTTCCACCTACGCTAGTGGTGAAATGAGGCACGATATTTCGCCGCTAGTGTCAAGTGTGCTCGAATGAAATATGCCGCCTAGCGGCGGGTCCCGGGATCATTGCGTCCAGTCATCCAGTAAACCAGGTTTTTCGAATACCCGTCACCAGGTGATAACAAATGACAAAAGAGCATTCGGTTCGCGCTTTCAGTGAAATAACCTTCTGTGCATTTATGTGCATTGTATTGCACATACCTATGTATATTTTAGATGCTTATTCTGAACCCTACGATGAACCAGAGAATGCATATGCCGAATTAAACATCACGGTAAGCAAAATGATTTAATGGCTGGTATTCATAAAAGTTAGCAAATGCTTTTACTTAAGATTTGCACAGCGTGGTCCAATGTAAATGTACTACAAACTAAAGCTTGAAGTAAAAGCATTTGCTAGCTTTTATGAATATCAGCCATTATGATTTCCTATCTTCACGATCGGAAACCATATTGTGTTTGGTCCTGGTGTCTGTCGCTCTGTCTGTCTCTTCGGTCTGTCACACCTGTAACTTCGTTCCTGCAACAGCTACAGACCTGATGTGACCTACCCCAAGATAACATGACCTGAGCTACAAGATGGAATGAAAAGGGCATGTTCTTTTTCGGAACATTTTTCCCAACTAATTTTTCATTTAGTTGCAGGTGTTTAATTTTCATGATAATTTCAGGTATAATATTTTATAACGTGAACTACATAATCATGAAAGAAAAATGTGACATTAGTTTCATTAATTAGGAAAACAAAGAGCATTTGCAAAATGTTTGAAATCAGCATGAAAACAGTGAAATTATTCCCTAATATTTCTTGTACTGGGAGAGTAATGGTATTATTTATCATTCATCATAAAATCATTACTGAACATATTGGTTTTGCTGAAATATTTGCATAAAATCTGTGATTTTCTTCATTTCTGCACCCCTATTTATGTGGGGGGAGAACAGAACAGCACATCTAGGCCTGTCAGATTTGAATGGAATGCTGTGGTAAAGATTATAATCAATATCAGTTACAACATGTATAATCAACCATGACGTGTGGGTAGGCTTATGTGATCGGTGGGACGTCAAATTAAAGTTTCCCTTTTATGACCTTATGCAACACCAACAAACCACTTCACTGATATTGACAATAATCTTTAACACAGCATTCCATTCAATTCTGACAGGTCTAGATGTGCTGTTCTGTTCTCCCCCCACATAAATAGGGGTCAAGAAATGAAGAAAGTCACACATTTTTTGCAAATATTTCAGCAAAACCAATATGTTTAGTAATGACTTTATGGTGAATGATAAATAATACCATTACTCTCCCAGTACAACGAATATTAGGGAATAATTTCACTGTTTTCATGCTGATTTCGGACATTTTGCAAATGCTCTTTGTTTTTGTAATTAATGAAACTAATGTCACATTTTTCTTTCATGATTATGTAGGTCACGTTATAAAATATTATACCTGAAATTATCATGAAAATCAAACACCTGCAACTAAATAAAAAATTAGTTGGGAAAAATGTTCCGAAAAAGAACATGCCCTTTCAGTCCTCCGATACCTGGTTCAAGGTGAAATTGATCAAAGGTTGAGATTTTGTCTGTCACATTTTTATGTTCCTGATCATGAAGATCGGGGACCATGTTTTTGGTCGTGGTCGTTTTAGCGGGGTTAAAGGAGCTGGACGTCCAAGTTGTAAACACTCACTCACTGGTTCTCTATCTACGCGACGCCTGCGGTGCTGCCACCTATTGTCGGTGATATGTACTGACGTGAATATCGTGAGTGAGTTGCATTGGACCGGGCACCAGTCTAACGATCACGGGGCGCTACTGGTGCTGCCACCTTCACGAAGGAATAAAACTAGTTTGCCGACCACTGTTTGTAAAACAAACTGGTTTGTTTACAACTTGGACGTCGAACCACTACAGTAGCCCAGTTTTCGATAGAATGAAGATCAGCTTGAAGTTTTCCGGTTGACTCCACTAATCTGGGCCCATGTTCCCGAAGCCGTCGTTAGGTTAACGATGTCGTTAAAACTGGAAAAATGCATAGCGTAACGACATCGTTAGCCTTACGACGGCTTCGGGAACATGGGCCCTGTCTCGGGAAATGTTCTGCGATAGAGAAGTATCATCTGCAAATAATGAAGGCGTAGTGTTCAAATCGTCGACTAGGTCATTGATATAAATAAGAAACAACACGGGGCCTAAAACTGACCCCTGTGGAACACCGGCTGTAACTGGTCGTAATTCGGATGCTCCGCCCTTGTAAACTACTTTTTGCTTCCTAAAGGAAAGGTACGGTATGATGTAAACCAGCGCCCATATTCATAAAACGTTGCTATAGCTTAGTTGGCTGCTAGTTGTGTACATTGGCCTGTACAGACTAGGCACTTTAGCAGGCAACTAAACCTAGCAGGGTTTTATGAATATGGGTCCTGGTGATGGAGTTGTCATCTAAACCATAAGTAGTCCATGAGCCAGAACCCAAATTTTTCAGTTTGACTACCAATTTCGTGACCAGATCCAACATGGATTTTTGATCAGTCTGATGTCTGAGGTGTCTGAAATCATGTGATGGACATTTCAAATCAGTAGCTTTATACCCCTAATTAAGATTCTTAAAATTGTTCGTTGGAATCCCATTGCAATACTTACACAGACTTGTATTACAAATTGAGGTGTCTATGTACAGCTAACTTTTTTCTCGCCGGTTTTAGTAGACCCTATGAATGTATTACCAATAGATAGAAATATGGCACCTCTCAGTCAAATGGCTATATTTTAAACATTATATGACATCGCTGTAACATCATATTCTAAACAGGCCTAACCGACTGAGAAGTGCCATATTTCTATCTATTGGTAATACATTTATGGGGTCTAAAACCAGCGAGAAAAAAGTAAGCTGTACATAGACATCTCAATTTGTAATACAAGTCTGTGTAGGCTAAGTATTGCAATGGGATTCCAATGAACAATTTTAAGAATCTCAATTAGGGGTATAAAGCTACTGAATTGAAATGTCCATCACATGATTTCAGACACCTCAGACATCAGACTGATCAAAAATCCATGTTGGATCTGGTCACCAAATTGGTAGTCAAAGTCGGTCTGGCTCATGGACTAAAGCTTTAAGTTTGGAAATGAGGCCCTTGTGCCAAATCCTATCAAAGGCCTTTGAGATATCCATAAGTACAGGAAGTACTTCCTCGCCTCTGTCGAAAGCTGATAACAGACACCCGATCAAATTTGGTCAATTTATTCACAAGATATTGAAAAAAATGAGGTGTAGATAAATTAATGCTGAGGGGTGTACATTTGCCTACGTTCTGTAACTTAAAGTGATCCTAAACCGCCGGGGCGAGCGAGACAGCCTCGTTTTCATTTTCCCGCGCTACGCCAGTATGAATGAGCGCCTGTCAATCATCACGTCACGTGATTACTATGGAATTTACTACGCGATCACTGATTGGGCAAGTTCTGAATGAGTGACAGCTGATTGTCAAAACAAGATGGATGCAACCAGTTCGCCGAGTCGAGATTTCTCCTCGATTCAGTGGAGTTTTAGAGGATACATTCACGCATAAGAGCATGAAGAGTGTTCAATCCGACACGAGTGACACCATTGAAGACGATGTCAGCCGGTATGCCAGGCAAGTTGGTCTTTTCTCGGAAGGAACCCCAGAATTCGCTGACGTTACACCGGCACGGCGGCGAGATCCGCAGTCCGGCAATATGTTAATGATGCCATACATACAAACAACCTCCTCATCGTCTTAAAACGGGGTTCTTTCTTTATTATGAGCCACTTCGATAATGTCTGTGGACAATCCACAGCTGCTGGTCGGCATTTGCTACCTTTTAAGGTCGCCCTTTCCCTTCTTTCACGTCGCTTCGGCATCCTGTCTGCTGTGCGGTTTGCACGATTGACAAACTCAGTGAAGGTAGCGTACTGCGCATGCTCAGAAGCCAGGAGCGGAAATCGGAAGTTCCATTTTCGTGGGCGGTGAAAATGATCGGGTGCCAACTTTTGCTTGGCGGTTTAGGACCACTTTAATTGTAAATATTTGTAAAAAAAGCTAATTGAAACATCTCTTTCATATTAAAATATTTCTCCTCAGATGGTCACAAACGTAAGCGATCCAGCAAGATCTTGTTGGTGCCCCGACCATTCTTATACATATTCTGTACTTGTGTTGGTCAAAATAAATCATATCAATCATATCTGTTTTTTAGCTCACCGGAGTGAGCTATACGATGGTGCGGTGTCCGTCGTCGTCGTCGTTGTCCGTTAGCAGGGCACGTTTCGTAACCCCTGGGGCTATTGATCTGAAACTTGGTACATATATACCATTAGGTCAGATAACCTATGACACTAAGTTTCGGTCGGGTTCGACTCTTAGCTTGGCGACCAGGTGGCGGAAACCCAAAACACAAAAAGTGCAATAACTCCTGAACTAACGACTGGATCACCTCCAAATTTTTATCATAGGTGTATCTACAGAGGGTACGTACATTATATATTTAACGGGTTTTTGATTTGACCTACTTTTCAAGGTCACAGAGGCCAAAGTTCAAAATTTTACCCTTTGGTGGTACATTTCGTAACCGTGGGTGCTATTGACCTGAAACTTGGTACATATATACCCCTACATGTATGTCAGATGACCTATGACACCAAGTTTCGGTCCGATTCGATTCTTGGGTTGGCCACCAGGTGGCCAAAACCAAAGCTCAAAGTCTAGTAACTCCTGAACTGTTCACTGGATTGTCTCCAAATTTTTATCACAGGTGCATCTAATGAGGATACATGATGTAAAGGGATTTATGTCATAAATTCTCATGCCAGAATGTTTTGACCTTGAAATTTTGACCATAATCGTATGACCCTGGAACTCAAGGCCCCTGGAACATTTCGATTTAACATTTGTCATTTGTTTTTCTGGTACTTTCACCCAGGTGAGCACATTGTCCATGGACCATTTCATTCCATTTGCAGCCAGACGTGCCAGATGTGACTGCCGAACACTCCTACACTTATATGAGATGGGAAACGCGAGACATAGCCCAGAAATAACGGGACACCCGTCCAGTTTTCAACCATCTCCAAAAGATCGTAGTAGAAATCAGATAGTGTGACAATACATGTAGTTTTATTCTTTTTGGCCATTGGAAAGACGATTATTGGGCGATCCAAAAATTTTGGAAGAGATTGAAATGATTGAAGATTTAGAAAACAGTATGCTGTGGCTGGTGTTCTGAAACCAGTGAACCGGAGATGTAGGGAGCTTCCGCAATTTTTTTTGTAAAAAACGCGGTTTTGCAGAAATCAACCTCAGCGCCCTGATGTGCATGGCAATTGAGTTCCTGAATTTGTTTTTGAAAGTTTAATTCTTACCCTCAAACAAAATCGCCAACAAAAGTTATTTGTCACCACTTGCCAAGCCGATTTTCATAAGCGGTATTTTTCACTAAAATTGCTGTTAGCTCCCTGCATACCCGGTGCACTGCTTTCAGCACCAGCCACAGCAACCATTCCCCCGTAATGTCCCCATCAGCTGATGAAGTTTCATTGAAATCGACCCACACGCACAGAAATAATTCAGAAAAACGCTTATTGGAAATGAATGGAAATTCTCAGAATATCGTTCCACATTTATTTATTAGCAAGAGTGTAGATACGGCCCTGTACAATCATGAATTACTGGAGATGGAACGAACAGCGCAGAGTGAGGACACGATGGCGGAGCTTTGTTCAACTGATGGTCTTTCTACATGCCTCTTAGACCACAGAGTAGTCTCTACATCTGACTGCTGCACGGTGGAACTGGATACCGGTTTACATGCCTCTAGGCATCATAGAGGCATGTGATAATAATAATTTCAGTGATAATAGTAAAGGCAGTGATAATAATAATTTCAAGAATTGCTAATAAACTTTGAGACATACAAAATTGCCCCAATGGGTTTTCCTATTGGGACTACACTTTTCATGTAGCCTGAATTTTTAAGCCCTTTCACTATAAATTTCGCACTGTGCAGACAATCTCCGTGGCGATATACAGAAGCTGAAGTGTCTTTCAGTTTGTTGAAAAAACTAACCTGGAAAGTGGACGTTTGTTCATGATCACAGGACTTGGCTGGAGCGAGGCGCAACAACTGAGCTTTGTACAGGAGAATGGGAGATGATGTAGGCCTACCGCTAACTTTTGAACGGTTGGATTTACACCCCATGAATGTATTACTAACAGATAGTTCTAAACATGGTGCCTCAGAATAAAACAAGCCTGTTCTGTGGCGTTTTTAAGCAGTAATTATGTAATTGGCAAATGGCGTTTTATGCATTTTGACTCATTTTGTGTTAATTTATGTGAAAAACGTCATCTCTCATTAAATAACTGTCAAAAAATCCTACGGGAGTAGGCCTACATATAGGGCCTACCATACCGCACTTTATTATTCAAGATACAGAATACCCAGACCGAATGGAGGTAATAATAAGGTAACAATGAAGCGATGAAGAGGTAACCCAGATAGGTAATGCTGGGGCGAAAGAAAGGTAACTGAGAGGCGATGAAAAGGTAATGAACCTTTGATTACCTTTTTATCACCTCGGTTCCACAACACAGGTCAGATACATGCAGGAGGTAATAAAGAGGCGATACAGCAAAATATTTAAATGAGGGGAGGTGATGATGAGGCGATGATTTGGTGATATGTAGGTAATACTACAGGCGATAGAAAGGTAATGATGAGGCGATGATTTGGTAATGAGGAGGTGATGTTGGGGTAATATGGAGGCGACAGAAAGGTAATGATGAGGCGATGATTAGGTAAATGATGAGGCGATGTCGAGGTAATACAGAGGCGACAGAAAGGTAATGATGAGGTGATGCTAAGGTAATGATGGGGTGACTGGAAGCATAATGCCACCATGATGCATGGGGCGACTGGAAGGAATGCCACCAAATTAAACCCATCCAAGATCAGTCCTGCCAAATGAATTTTAAAGAAAAAAAACAATGCTGAAAAAAACAATCTAATATACAGAAAATTAACTAGATCTGTACAACATGTACAGCAAAAGACAAATTTTGAGTCAATGCATTTTGCAATTCAGCACCAACAGATTTAAACACTTGCCTCCTAATCAGCCTACATGTGTTCGTAACCAGGCAGTTCAATTCCTATACTATGAAAAGTTCACTGCTGACCTTTTTTTCCCGTTGATAGGGATTAGTTTGGTTACAAAGAAGTTAACCAAAGGCTTTGATCATGTTGATGGCTGAGGTACGAGCTAACCGAGCCTATACGAATTGATCTGCCTGACTGACAGCATGGTAAGCAGCACCAGGCCAACCTTAGTCTATGTACCGTACATCTACTAACTGGACCATACCAACTACAGGGGGAGCCTGTTCCGTCATACTCAGAGTCATCGTGAGGGGTTAGACCTGACCCCCCCCCCCCCGTCAGGCATGTTAGGCCTATAATAGGCTAGCCTATGCGCCTAGGAAATACTGACATGGCTAAACAATGTAAACCCCTAGTTGCAACCCAAATGACTAAGCTACATGTAGCTGTTGAGCAGTACTGTACACTATGCCTATACACACTCTCCTGTGTACTACAGATTCCGATTGTTTTACAATTTGACATTGAGAGGCAAATCAACATTTCCCCTTGATTTTACAGAAAGCTAACTCACCTAGTCATGTAGTATAACAGCAGGGCATGATTGTAAGCGAACAAAATGGGTTATAAACAATGTAAAATGAAGAGAACACACACCAACAGGCAGAGTGAACAGTTACAATCCAACTGGAAAAATTTGAACTGGGAGCCAACTGAAAATGAGGCTCTACATACATGACATAACTGATGTACACCATGCCATGGAATGCATGCATATGCCAAATACATTGCCATACATAATGTACAGCAAAATCATTGGAAAGCTCGAGGTAATGAGAGGTAATAAAAAGGCGATGATAAGGTAATAGCACAAAGTATTAAGTCCAAGAGGTAATGAAAAGGTAACCCAGTATTTCTAAAATAATGTCAGAGTTCGAAAGGCGATGATACGGTAATAGTACAAAATAATGCAAGTCCTAGAGGTAATAAAAAGGTAACCCATGTTTCCAAAAGAGTGACAAAGTTTGAAAGGCGATGATAAGGTAATGCGTGTCTAGTGCCCGAGGTAATGATTTGGTAAAGGCCTGGTTCAGAGGTGATGAAAAGGTAATATGGAGGCGATGATGAGGTGATTTCAATTTTGAGGTAACAATGAGGTGATGACGAGGCGATGATGAGGTGTATGGCTATTACCTCCATTTGGTCTGGGTAGATACAGTCTTTTCTAGAGTTTCAGATTGTAAAGTTCCACTTGAAAAAGACCCCGGTTGGGGTCGAAAATTCGTGAATTCTGGAGATTGACTTCTTGCTTATTAGCACTTTATTATTCACATTCAGATATATTAATCATCATAACTTTCATCTACATATTCAAAACGGAAGTATAACCATCAACATTAATTTGTGGGAATCCCACAAGGCTTTGATTGTATGATACTATTGCACAAAAACGTCATCTTAGATATCACTAGACTGGAAGCCCGTCCTAACTCTTTTACGTAATGAAATTAACAAATGTTAGGACGGGTAGTGGCCGTGCCGTTCTCAAATGTGATTGGTCAAAGGTGGCGAATGTGGCAGAAATCAGAACTACACTTTTGCGCGGAGGACTGAACAAATGACGTCATTGATTCCCCACAAAACACACCGAAATAAGGGTTTTCTGTGCATGTCAACAACTGAATCGACATATGTTAGCCCTCTCAGATTAATAACTTCTATAATAACAGATAAAAACGTGGTTTGGGGGGTGAATACTATTTTTGTTAGAAAAAGTTATCTCCGAGTTCGAATACTTACCCTATGGTCTACATTTGAATAATCTCGCCCACATCAACTCTCACCGAGTAAACAAAAGAATTGCCCACGTGACTCCCAACAGCCAATCAGCTGCGGCCACTGAGCAGTAGGCCTTACACTCGTCCATTATTTTCGAGGAAACCACGGCCTAAAACATAACCAACCCCAGAAGATAGTGGGGAGGCGGGAGGGGCGACCATAGGGTAAGTATTCGAACTCGGAGATAACTTTTTCTAACAAAAATAGTAATCTCCCTCGTTCTCTACTTACCCTATGGTCTACATTTGAATAACACAGAATCAAACCGCAGGCGGTGGGCATCTTCCAAATCAACCCAAGCCAAACAGGTCTGGCAAACGCAGACTACAACAGAGCAAAAGCTAAGGAGCTAAGCCGATGACCTGGCGGGAAAACTCTGCCCTGCCAGCCAAATCCCTCATGTAAAAAGAGGTGAAAGTGGACTCCACCTTCCAAGACGCTGCGTCCAATATGTCCTGAACAGGGACACCCTTCAATAAAGCCCAAGAAGCCGCCAGAGCCCTGGTGTCATGGTCTGCAACAGATGTTAGGTCCTGCTCCCTTGCGTCCTTGTAAGCGAACATAAAGGCCCGTTTCCACAGAAGCGGTAGCGTGAGCGTTTTGACGCTTCGCCCATTGTTTGGAAGCAGAGCGGCGGAAAATAACAAAAGATTTGACGCATCACCACGCAGCGTGAAACGCGTCTGTGGAAACGAGCCTTAATAGTCTTCACAATCCAGTTCGCTATTGTGTCTCTGGACGCGGCCTTATGCCTCCCCCTCGCATACGTCACAAAGAGCCTCTGCTCCGAGCCGCGGAGAGGCTTGGTCCTGTCGACATAAAAGCTTAGGGCCCTACACGGGCACAACAAGCGATCCTCGGGGATGGATGACACCCGAGACATCTTCGTCAAAGAGATGGACTTAGCCATATAATGAATAGAGTCATTTTTGGCCAGGAAACCTGGCACTGGAATGAGCGAAGTACCAGACTGATTCTGACGAAAATAACGCGGCTCCACTGATAATGCCTGTAAGCAAGAAACACGTCTACCGGACGCCATGGCCAACAGAAAGACCGACTTCAAAGTCAAAAACTTTAACTCCGCTTTATCCAACGGTTCAAACGGTGCATCAAATAACTTGTGCAGAACAAAACGCAAATCCCAACCGGGACATAACTTCCTTACTGGAGGCCTTTCAATGAAAAAGGCACTAATCATGCCGGTGAGCTCAGGACACCTGCCCACCGATACTCCACCCCAGCCCGGGTGAAACTTAAAGCTGCGTTCACACTACGACTTGAAAGCGACATAACGCCTTAAAGCGTATTCACGCTGGTGACTCAGATTTTATCGTACGCTATGCACCTACTTCCGGTATAGCAGACGAATATATTTGTTGGGCACAAAAATGAGAATAATTCTGTCCCAACCCGTTTTACGAATGTAGTAAACATATTATATGAAAGATAAGGCATTGTGGTTTTGATGAATGGCTGGTCACCTATGTTGACTTCGTAATTTTGATGCCAATTTCCAAAATGCACGCGTTAGGCCAATGTGACGAACATTTTGCTCATACCAATCACAGTGGAAGGGTTCTCGTTAGACTGGTTCCCGGTCCGATGTAACTCACTCACGATATTCACGTCAGTACATATCACCGACAATAGGTGGCAGCACCGCAGGCGTCCGTGGATAGAGAACCAGTGAGTGAGTGTTTACAACTTCGGCGTCTAACTCCTTTAAGGGTTATGCAAAGTGACTCGAAATCTCGAAATTTTTTGACGCAAAAAAATCTGACTAACTGCAAACAAAATTGACAAAAAGTCTTGGGGCTCCTCGGGAAGCATCAGAAGAAGGACGTCCGAGCCTTATTTTCTCAATTTTGTGTGCAGTTAGTCAGATTTTTTGCGTCAAAAATTCGAGATTTCGAGCCACTTTGCTTAACCCTTAACATTTTTTTTCTTTTTTGGTCATTTTTAGCCAAGCTCTTACTGCGCATATAGCTCCTACTGTGAAAGAGGAGGCGCCTAGTGTCCAGAAGTCATTGTGTGAGGTGTGTGGCCTTCTTTTAGCGAAAACAAGTCTCAGAAGTCATCAGTTGGCCAAGCACGACCGTGAGAGGGGAAGGCAATGCCTTGTCTGTGACAAGTGGTTCTATAACAAGTCCAGCTTCGAGGACCATGTCGACCATCACCATGGAGTCAAGCATAGAAAGTGCGACAAATGTGTACGAGTCGAAATAGATGGTACACGATCTTTTCCTGTATCTGCAGAACAATTGAGAATGACATCTTCAAGGAGCATGACAAAAGTACCCCTTCAGACAAAACGGCGAGGCATGATTTTCAATGTCAAGCCAATTTGCACCAGATGCCAAATGTTAGGTGCATGCGTACGGTACAAGAACACCCAGCTATGTGAATGGCGTACGGTAACTTTTTCAAAAATGCGATTTTCCAGAAATGTATGGGCTTTACATCAAAATCATTCAGAGCGTAGATGAACAATATGTTGGACTATAAGTTTGCCATATAACTATTCTTCTAAGAATCCACGGAAGGAAAGAAATCCTATTTCTGTAGTCGAAACCTACTTTTCCTATGCGCTTTCGCCGCGTAGATCAATATGGCTCCATTATTCACAAAAACTGTTTCGCGTTGTTGCACAACATTCCGAGTTCATTGGGTGTGTGATAGGGGCAGGGTGGTTCAGACCTCTAAAGGTACTAAAAATGTTACTTTCGTGTACTTCAAAAAATTCGTCTGCTATACCGGAAGTAGGTGCATAGCGTACGATAAAATCTGAGTCACCAGCGTGGTATTAGCCGTTCAGACAACATTTGCCTTATAACGGTTTCAAACCGCTCTAGCGAAACCACTTCGCGAAGTGGTCTCACACCGCTTTCATATCGCTTTCGCTGTGACGGTTGAGCCTCAACTTGTGTCTGAACGCCTTAAAGCGCAATAACCATATCGATACAGCCACGCACATGCGCAGTATGCCCCGATATTGCAGTGTTTACAGTCACGCACAGGTTGCGTAGTTTATAACACATTGACATCGGTTGTGTCTGAACGGCCCAAAGCGGTATGAAAACGCTTTCATTTTGCTAGTGAGAACGGACGCATATTATGAAACCGTTTTCCGGGAACCGTTTTGGGGAAAACGGTGTGAAGTCGCTCTCAATGTGAACACAGCTTAGAAATTGCACTCCTGTAAGTACGAATTGTACGTGCAGACAAATTCTTAACAGTAAACAAATATTCAAAAAAGCCCGCAACCTGCGGAAGAGACGCCAATTCTGGAACAACATTGTGCTCCCTGGCCCAAGAAATGAAAACATTCAATTTACAGTCATATGACCTGAGGGTCGACCTTCTGCAGGACGCAGCCACTCTGGAAGCTGCTGCCTCTGAAAACCCCCTTTCTGAAATGAGCCTCTGCTTCACAACAGCCAGGCAGCTAACTGGAGGCTGTCCAAGGCCTGGTACAATGCCCCGTTGTGCGGCTGCCTCAGAAGGTCTCTGACCTTCGGCAGGTGCCACGGTCCCCCCCTCCTGAGCATCAGTAAGGCGGGGTACCAGGGGGCTGAATGCCACTCGGGAGCGATGAGAATCATCGACGCCCCCACTGAGTGCTGGAACTTCTGCAGCACCCGCTGAACCAGCGAAATCGGCGGGTACGCGTACAGGAAGAGACCGTTCCAGTCCGCTACTAGCGCATCTACTGACAAAGCCTGAGGGTCCGGGACAGGAGAAATATACACCGGAAGCTGATGATTCAGTGTTGTGGCAAACAAGTTTATCTGAGGCGTTCCCCAATCCTGGAAGATCCGCCTCAACACCCTGGACTTTAACATCCACTCTGTTGGAAAGTTCTGTGAGGGCCGGCTCAACATGTCGGCAATCTGGTTCCTTTTCCCTGGAATATGACAGCACCTGAGCCGGATCCCCCGATTCGCACACCACATAAGGATATCCCATACGAGGTAGGTGAGAGACGGCGCCTTTGTCCCCCCTTCGTTGTTCACATAAGCTACCGACGTCGAATTGTCGCAATGAACTAGTACATTTCTGCCCTCCAGCAGACTCAAGGGCAAAGACTTCAACGCTAGCTGGATAGCTTTGAGCTCCAGCCAGTTGACATGCTGGGAGAGCTCTCCCGCGCCCCACCTGCCTGACACCGTCTGACTCAGACAGTGTGCACCCCAACCTGTTCCTGAAGCATCCGTCGTCAAGTGAACGTTCCACTGAAGGGGCTGAATAGGACACCCCTGCAGCAAGTTGGCGTTTGTGGTCCACCAGTCGAGATGTTGAACCAACTCGGCCTGGAGCGGCACTTCCGCAAAAATCTGACGTGAGGAGGGGCGCCAAAACGCTAGCAGATACAACTGCACTGGCCTCATCCGAAGATGAGCAAACGGTACTAGTCCTATACAAGAATTCATGAGGCCTAGCAGCCTCAGGAATACCCTGGCCTGCAACGGAACCCCTGGGGAAAAAAGACTGAGTGTGCCCTGCAGATTGGCAACCCTCTTTGCATTGGGGAAGACTAACCCCTTTCTTAAATCCAGTGTGGCCCCCAGGAAATCCAAAACCTGCGTCGGAGAAAGACCGGACTTTTCCCAGTTCAGGACAAACCCCAAAGACTGGAGAAGCCTGATAGCTTTGTCCCTGGCACGAATGACCTCCTGAGGAGATCTGCCAAGAATCAACCAGTCGTCGATGTAGGCATGGATCCGAATGCCCTGCTTCCTGAGAATCGCCACTACAGCTTGAGCGACCCTGGTGAATACCCGTGGCGCAGACGACAGGCCGAACGGCATGGCGCGGAAACGATGGTGCTGCCCCTGAAACTCGAAGGAGAGAAACCTCCGATGGGACGCGTGAATCGGGATGTGGAAATACGCATCCTTGAGGTCTAGGCTGCACGCCCAGTCGCCTGGCCTGACATCTAGCAGAATTGAACGTAAGGTCTCCATTCTGAACTTTCTCCTGGCAATGTACTGATTCAGAGGCCTCAAGTTGAGAACGGGTCGGAAACCTCCCGTGGCCTTTGTCACTAGAAAAAGATTGCAGTAGAAAGAATCCTTTCTTTCCCACCCGGGAATAGGCTCTATGGCCCCCTTTTTCTTCAGATCCGAAATCTCCTTGGTGAGACAGGACAACTTCTCTGGATCCGACGGAACCCGAGAGGGAACAAACCTTGGAGGAGGTTCCTGGCCCGAGAACTCCAACCTGAGGCCCCTCTTGACAATGTTGAGAACCTGAGGGTCTACTTCGCAACTGGCCCACTGTGTAAAGAAATGGGTTAGCCTTCCCCCCACTGGACCTTTCTGAGAAGGGAAGTCAAAATTTACGCTGCTGAGCTGGCTTGTCAGCGGTGCGAGACTGAAACGACCTAGACTGCAGCTGGCCTCGCTGACCCATGCCTCGAAAGGTGGCACCACCCGATCTCGAACCCGAAGAAGGATGAGAAACAGGAGTAGACGAAGACGAAGAAGTTGGCTTCGACCTCTTAGCATCGGAACCCGCCCGATCGTCGGATTTCCTCTTAAACTGACGACCCTGTCCAGAGCTAGACAAAACGCCATAGTTCTTTGCCGTCTCCCTTATATCGCGAACGACCTCCGAAGAATCGTGAGTAATCTTTTCGACTTGATTACTAAAAAGCTTGTCTGACAAAGGGGAAACCTTGAGCAAGTCCGCACGAGCTCTGGCTTCAGGGAGATTCATTGCCCGCAGGTAAATTTCCCTACGAGCCCTAACACACTTCGCCGAAGCCCTGACCGTCAGATCCGCCATATCACATAGGCCAGTGGCCAACCCGCTAAGCAAAAGCCCTACATCGCCATCCTGGGGAACTCCAGAACTAGCTAAGGCCGCCGATAACCCTGCCAGGAAATAGGAACAGTGTGAGACAACTCGATGAGAAGTACGCACAGCATGGTCGACCTCCTTCAGTGCTGCATCCGCATTCTTTTCCTCTGTGAACAACTTGCGAGGAAAAAACTGGCCGGTCTTGCCCTGCTTACCTAGGCCTGACGCTATATACGTCGCGACTGCCCCATCCACTTCCTGGGGCTTACCAAACTTAATGAAGTCCTCCTCAGGCCAGCAATACTGCTCCTTATGCCTTTTCTTAAATGCAGGTATCTTAGCCACCTTCGCCTCCGATGTTGAAGAAGACTGCATCTTGGGCTTGCTGACCGACTCCCAAGAGGCCTTGACCACCGCGTCTGGGGGCAAAATCAAGCCCTTCGTCGCAGAGGAAGGCAAAGACTTGTTGAACTGACCAGCTAACACTGATTGAGACATGTCTACCGACGACTCCTCAACCTCAGGAAGATTCAAAATCTCCCTGGTAAACTTAATCAATTGGGGCCAGGAAAGAGGGATCTCCTCCCCCTCCCCCTTAGGACTAAGTAACCCTTCCTGCCGAAAAGACAAGCTGTCCGAATGGTCAGACTGAACACTGGCATGACTCACAACTGACATGGCATCATCCATATTACTATCTCTAGACTGAGATCTGGCCTGGCTCCCCGACTCAGGAGACGCGAACCTTTCCCGCTGCCAAGAACGTCTATGCCCGACAGGTGAACCGGCAAGGCTCCCCAAGTCCTCCCTGCAATCAAGGGTAATCACATCCTGCTGCAAATTCGAAAAAGGGGAAAACCCCGTCGCAGCCGCGGGCCGACCAGAACTTGGGACCTGAACAGCAATATCAGGGACCTGCCTAACCCTCCCAGAGTCAGTAGCAAATGACACCAAGGAAGGCTGCTCCTCTGACCTATAACCTGGCCGAGGTCTAACACCATTACCACCAGCCCCGGTAGCAATAGGCTGAATAGCAGGAACTGCCGCCGAATCGGTTAATGTCGTCCTGGGTATAACAGAAATATACCCAGGTTCAATGTCGTCCTACAAAACTATACCCTGGGTATAGTTCGATCNCGATATTTCAAATTGCCCAATGATGCCAAAGTGGCATCAGACGGATTCTGGTACAGGGGACCTTGAAGTTATAGAAAATGCAAAAAAATTGCATCCGGACCCTATTGCAACCTTATGTCCGAAAATCGGGTTTGGCAAACGGACTATTACCACCAGCCCCGGTAGCAATAGGCTGAATAGCAGGAACTGCCGTAGCACCAGCAGAAACACTCACCGCCTGCACAGCAGCAGGCCGAACCGGCTGCGCGGCCTGGGGCGCCAGCCGATCAAACAACCTCTCGAACTTATTAAAGCACTCCTCCAACAACTTCCGAGCGCGACAGGCTAGAAGTAGAACTACCACTCGAAGACTTACCTTTGGACTTGGACTTCGACTTCGACTTGCCGGACGCGGAGGTCGCTGACGACCCACCGGCCGGCGGCTGCGTAGTCTGCTGCGCAGGATCCGATGCACACGGCACATGTACATACACAGAAGAGGACCTAGCATGGTCCGACTGAGAGCCTTGTCCAATCGCAAGCTGGATAAACTCGCCGGGAGGAAGCGTCTCTACCACCTCCTCCCTCACAACATCCTCCGCAAGAGGAAATAAATCCATAAAGCTATCCAAAATCGAGAAAAATCGGCAATGAATACTTAGCAAACTTCGACTCGATGAGAGAGAAAACACAGAGATGTTGATCCCGTGGACACCGAGAAAATAATGGACGAGTGTAAGGCCTACTGCTCAGTGGCCGTAGCTGATTGGCTGTTGGGAGTCACGTGGGCAATTCTTTTGTTTACTCGGTGAGAGTTGATGTGGGCGAGATTATTCAAATGTAGACCATAGGGTAAGTAGAGAAAGAAGGAGATTTGACGTCACAGAGGCAAGCCATGGCCGCCCACTCCAGGACGTACATTCCCTAAAAGAAACCGTGGTTTGTGAGCGTCTTACCTCCGAATGTGTGCACAGCAGAGACTAGCACGAACACTGTCAAACCGACGATGGGCGCGAATGACGTCATCATGAAATCCTGGAAAAAGACAAGCCCTAAAAAAAAATCAACATTCTTGAACGCTTTCGTTATTGTTCAACCAATGGGCGGCAGATAACACTAACGTCCTTGTAGCTCCAGTTCTCATACATGTAGGCCTTCGCTTTTGCTGTCGGATTGAGGTAAATTGCCAACGACGAAAGGGAATTGACTGCCAATCAATGGCCGTGTTCGGAAAGCTTCGGAGGAAATTTCTTCCCCGAGCTTCGGGGAATGTGAGCATGCCCAGTGAAGGCGAATTTCCGAACGATATTTGACGATATTTGAGCTTCCTCGGGGAAAGGTACTACTGTGGGTTGCAGTCGTGAAATATTCCACGTACAGCCAATCAGCATGCCGGCCTGGAAAGAAAACGAAATGCATGCCGGGAGTTTCCCCAAGTGAGCGACTCGGCGAGTCGCCCACTTCGGCCAGGCTCGAGGAAGCCTTGGCAGCCTGCCAAATACCTTTCCGAACGCTCTCCCGCTTCCCCGAGCCTCCTCGGAGAAGCTTTCCGAACACGCTAAAAGTGGGAGAGGTGCGAGATGCAGATTACGCGAATACAAACGTCGGAGCAAGTGATCAGCAGGTGGCAGGCTGGGGTCAGCCAGCATTGAAATAGTCCAAGGATCTGGCAAAGGAGCTGCAATTCCCGTAACCTACCGTGTCTATCGAATCGAACAAGGCACCTACCTTACTGTCTGTTGCAATTCCGCCGCGGCAAGTTCTACTTGACGCTTCAACGTTCCAAGTAGAAGTGTGACTGAGCCCCTTCCTGCGAGAGTTTATAAATGCAACAACCACGTGACCAAAATGCTTTTCGCCCTAATTACGTATTTGTAATAAAATGAACACCCTACTGTTAAGTTTCTGCACCTGGATCATCCCTTTGTTTGTTAGTTCTAGGAATGCAAGTTCGCCAAACAATAGCCTGCTATTATTATGGTTGTATTCGAATGGTCACGGTCTCTGCAGCCACTGTCACGCTCCGCCACAAAAACCAGTGTAAAGTCGCACAGGAAATGAGCCAAAACGTACTGACATGACACCAGGGGTCGTATGCACCAAACGAAGATTTTCTTGAACTCAGGTTGAGCCATAACTTTTCCATTGCCACAATCATCATGCCCTGGCAAACCTGAACAATTGAAAAGTTGTGGCTTAACCTGAGTCCAAGATAATCTTGGTGCATACGGCCCCAGGAGACAAAGGTGATTTAAAGGGCCTTATTCAAAAAGGGTGATCATCGCGCGATTAAGGGCAAGCTGTTGTTGTACATTTTCATACTGCTTGCATCCATGCCCCTATGAGAAAGGCAATAGAAAGGCATGAGAAAGGTATGAGAAAGGCAACCTCCAGTTGACTGTTTTTATGGTCCAATGTGATCACTGTGCTTTATAGAAACAGAAAATGAGCAAAGTCCCAAGAATTACAGCTTAATTACATTACATAATCAAAAACAAAGAAATTCACCAAACATGAAAAAACAGGTACAATTTTCTCATAGAAGAAGCATGTACAGTGTACTTAGTAAATGACACATTCAGGGAGTGGCAGCAATGTCACAAACTGGTGTCTTGACCAGCCCTTCATAGACACCATACACGCTCAGTACATTAGGAGAGAACCAGGAAGTAAAATCCAGATCCAATATGGCCGCCCTGTTTTGGAAAATTGGCACCATTCGTGGAATTCACTTGTGGAGTACTCTAGGGCCGTATTCAAAATGAGTGTTTAAAACTTAGACGCGTGTAACTTTAAGTGCATGGTGGAAGTGGGTGCATTTAGTGAAGTTACACGCGTCTAAGTCTTAATCGCGCGATGATCACCCTTTTTGAATACGGCCCCACA
>NMRB01000025.1:986137-1019717 GCA_002633025.1 Notospermus geniculatus | reverse complement strand
ATCATAAAATCTCTAACAAAATTAACAATCTGACATGATTTTGGAAACATCTACTCCACTTGCATTTTGAAATGTCCATTATCATTTTGACCCAAGACTAGCATAAAAATCTTATTAAATTCTACCTATTTTCTATCTTTGGTTTGAATTTGTTACCTAAAGCATGAAATTTTGAGGATCTCACAAAGACCTCCAAATGAGTCACCACTTTGGATACTAGCACATTACCTTGTCTTCATCAAACAGTTCAACAAGTCCAGAATATCAAGCCCAGTAAGCAAAAAACCTTGTCTATTCAACCTCATACACATGCCATCTGACCTCGTCCCAGAGAACTAAGGTAGGTGGTATTGAGTTATAACTAGCACTTCCAAAGCCATTGATTATGATTTAGAATGAAACATGTCATCGACGTGGGCAGGTGGTCAGTCATATCATTTAATTAGAAAGAGATATAAATGCTTCTCAAATGAGAGATAACATTTGCAAGTTTTTTTACAGACAAATTTTCCTGAAAAGGTTGAGAGCAAGTTCAGGCCAGGAATGGTTTCACTTTATTCCAAGATCAATTGATACGCAGTGATTATTCTCCATGTTGTGAATATGACACATGATAAGAACATCCAATTTGTATCATAAAATCTCTAACAAAATTAACAATCTGACATGATTTTGGAAACATCTACTCCACTTGCATTTTGAAATGTCCATTATCATTTTGACCAAGACTAGCATAAAAATCTTATTAAATTCTACCTATTTTCTATCTTTGGTTTGAATTTGTTACCTAAAGCATGGAAATTTTGAGGATCTCACAAAGACCTCCAAATGAGTCACCACTTTGGATACTAGCACATTACCTTGTCTTCATCAAACAGTTCAACAAGTCCAGAATATCAAGCCCAGTAAGCATAAAACCTTGTCTATTCAACCTCATACACATGCCATCTGACCTCGTCCCAGAGAACTAAGGTAGGTGGTATTGAGTTATAACTAGCACTTCCAAAGCCATTAATTATCATTTAGAATGAAACATGTCATCGACGTGGGCAGGTGGTCAGTCATTTAATTAGAAAGAGATATAAATGCTTCTCAAATGAGAGATAACATTTGCAAGTTTTTTTACAGACAAATTTTCCTGAAAGGGTTGAGAGCAAGTTCAGGCCAGGAATGGTTTCACTTTATTCCAAGATCAGTTGATACACAGTGATTATTCTCCATGTTGTGAATATGACACATGATAAGAACATCCAATTTGGAGAGCTTGCCAATTGCAGAACACACTCTGGGTGAAAGTGAGTGAAATGAACATCTATTTGAAAGTGATCAGAGTTTGTTCATGAAAAGAAAATTTAGAACAGCATAACTGATTCTGCTTTTTGCACTCAAAGAAAATAGACCATGACTTTTTGAAATACACAGGCCAATATCTTCAGTTTGTTTCCTGATGGCTCCATCTGTGGTGGTAAGTGTTAGAACAACATCAAATTATCAGAAAGTAGAATTTGCACAACAAAGACAAAAACAAATTCAGAGTTATGTTAGATATGAATAAAGTTGATGTGAATTTGATGTGTAATGCCACAGTGACGAAGTGAGGTGAAGAAAAGTCATGTGACCAAGAAAATGTGCAACGATATAATCAAGTTGTGCACAAAATTGGTTGTATTTCTGACAAATTATGGTGAAGACATCTTTGTTATGGCAAGTGAGGCAACATCTTTGAAACTGAGGTGAATTATACGTGTGATAATCATAAGATATGCGTGAAACCTGCTTCCTGGTTAACTTCCCAAATTTACTCGGTGAAAAGAGCTGTGAATTTCGTGAATGTCCCGCTGCTTCTATTGATAACAAAACTCAACGCCGCAAACATTGACCAAAAAGGTCTAGTCTCTATATAAGCAGAGGTGGAAGAAACAAGTTATTTAGATCTGATTGCCTCGCCAAAATGGCTATAGTGACACAACAAAACCAAAAAAGGTACATTTCACAGCTAAAGGCATTTTTCAAAATATTCGCCCATCATCAACAAAATTAAAACTGTAATAATGCCATATTGGCGTTGGTCGAAGTATCTAATTGAGTTGAAATCAGCAAGTTATGGTGCCATACTGGCTTTAGTCACATTTTGTCACTTGAAGCTGAATTGACCAAACATTGGAAGTTCACAAGTTATTGTTGAATGAATTTTGTGTAAATACCTAATGTAACTGCAGATATCGAAAGAAGACACAGCCTTCAACGCTACCTTGCATTTTATCACTTACCAATCAAATGCACTTTTATCATACCAAAATTGACATTTTCGCATCCAACATTAGTGCCTTTAATTTCAAGCCCCAGCAAAGAGAATGTTCCTTCATGTATCTCAAATATTTTTGTAATCTCAGAATTGCCAGAATCATAATGACCTGATTAATGTAACTAAAATTTCCCTCCCAACATATTAAAATAAAGCCAAAAACTTAATATCCCACAAAATGAGAGTAAAGTGATCATTGCAAGTCACGTTTGGATCCCCACCGTCTAAGAGTTAGCACAGCAAGAATGGAAATTTTGGCACAAGTTAAACAACTATGACAATCACGACTGCCAATCCAGTTTGGACTCAAATATGCACTTTAAGACAGGTGTATTCAGGAAAGACTTAACTGCAACAAAGCAGAATTTTGAGACCAGTAAAATATTGTTATATGGAGACACTGTAAAAATTGTATGGAGTAAAATGACTTTCAAATTTATGTGTCAAGTGAAGTGCATCTGCACATGAAGTGCTGCGTTTTCAAAATTTATATCTGTCATGAAATAACAGGCCCACGTCTGAGGTAAACAATTGGCTAAGATTCTGGTCTAAACTATAGCACAATAACGGCAGGACATGTGAATGAGATAACAAAGTGATAAAGACAGTGCTTTGATGCTTTTAAAGGTGCTAGTACGACAAAATCGTCCCTCCAACTGGTGTTAAAATGTGTACGAGCTATCGTAACTCCACCAATATACTCTATAACTGAGGTACACCTGGTTGACCAACTCCCTGCTAGGGACAAAATGCCTCATTCCCGTCCGGTGACACAATAAAACCAAATGTACAATTTGTATCACTATACACTGTACAAAGAATCATGAACCCCCATTAAAACTGTCTGTACAACCGGCAATTAAAATCGAATAGCACAACTAAATGAGTCCAGGAAATCTATGTTGAATTCGTGGCATCTGTCGACGTGTCTTGTCCTGACGTACACGTCGATGTTGGCTGCATATCTACTGGTTGACTTGACACAACAGCTTGCGTCTTGTCCTGACTATCACGCGGCGCTTCTAAATGAGAGGTTCCTTCTGGACTCGACACCGGACTGCTTGACTCTGGTTGAGTTGAATCTGCCTTAGCTAAGTTCTTGGTCGATGAACTTTGCTCAGATAAAAGATTGCACCTTTGATTGTCACTATCACTGTCTTCATTAGTATCGCTTAACGTTCCATCGTCATCATCATCATCATCATCATCACCATCAGTCAAAAATCTGATGCATTTTTTCTTCCGCCTGAAAAACAGGAAATAAAGATTCAGATATCATACTCGAAAATGACCTTTACCATGCTCTGTTTAGTTCAATATGTGGCAGGCTAAGTGGGTTAATCCTGGTTTTCTTGCTGTAATCTCTGAAATGAAGGTATAGGCATTAGAAGTTCATTAGCATGACGCATTCAATTCACCATCCTTTCTTCTTGTCAAGAAGTGCAATTTGAATCTGCTATTGAGGAATTCCATTTTCCAGGCTAGAGCCCTAATATGAAATGCTTCAATTTTGTTGTAAAACCTAGCTCCATGGTCTTATTTTAAAAACTGATCACAAAATCTCCCATTTATACTCTCAAAATTATTCTTATCCTAGTTTTATCATGGTTTAAACCTTGAGGGTCATTTCTAGGTCCCATTCAGGATAATTTACATGGTGTCAGAAATTCAACTGAAGCAACTTAACAGCTGGAACTGAATAGCCAACTGAATGAAACAAGAAATAGAATCAAATTCCCAGACGACATTGGTCAGTAAAACAGAAAAGGCAGAGAAATCATGGTTCTAAAAAGAAGACTTCTTTCGTGATCGAAGAAAATTACTAATTGTACAGTTAAATTCTTATTACAGTTCATCAAATAGTTTCACTCCTGTGGATTTTAATCATTTTATCATCATGCAATGATATAAGTAACAAAATAAAACAACACAACAACATAATAAAACTACCATTCAACTTAACAGAGATGGCATGCAGAGTTGAGACAGAATTTTAAAAGTGTTTAGTTGGAAATGAAATTTGAAGTTCATCACCAGCAAAAATATGCCAATTTTCAAATTGTATTTCAGCAAAGTTATCACCCCAGTTAAAAAAGCAAGAAGGAATGAAATGGAATGCTAGGAGGAAGTAAGAAAAACTTAGAGAAATTAGTATTTTCTGGAGTTTTGTCGGCATAGTCACATATGGATTCAGTATAATGGATTAAGTGATGAAAAACAAACGTCGTACTCCATCCATCGTGGATTATCCATCAATCATGTGCTAACCAAGGAGCTGCTGCCACCTGTCAGAAGAGTCCTCAACAACAATTCTGCCAGGCTGAAAACATTCAAGGGGGTGCTGCCCCCTACACTTAATGGGTCACACAACGAGAGAAAAATATCTCATTTCATATGCAGGAGATAGCATGTCAATTTCATTTGTGTTGTAACTTCAGAGGTGATTGAAATCGGTTTTGCTCCACAGTACTTATACACATCTTCAACTAGTCACCACCTTATTTGACATGATAAAACCCCTCCCAGTATTAAATCACATCATGTTGCTAACTTTGTCCGGCTGGCACTTTCAAGTCGAGCTACCAGAAGTGTACGAGCTACACTTCTGGTAGCTCGACTTGAAAGTGCCAGCCTGAAGAAGACCCCGTTTGGGGTCGAAAATTTGCTAAGATTCTGGAAATTGACTTCCTGTTTATCATCATTTTGTGTGTCAATATTTTGTGCTTTCTCTTTCTTTGCTAACTTTGTGGTAGGAAGTAGGAACTTTATATTTCTATGAGTCTTGACATAGAAATGTAATTGATTGAAAACTGACCCGGCACTTGCAACCCCAAGGCGTAGGTTTGAGTCACTCCCTACAACACAAATCGAATTTCTTATCACCACGTACACAACTCAACACTTATTCTTTTTCCTCTTCTGACACTACCACATATACACCACAATATTTCCAATGACTACAATGAATGCCATCGAAATGGAAAATCACAAAAGCCGACAACAGATTGGCCGACAAGAGTCACATGACAACCACAGGGTCTCCACAATCAGGTGTGCGCTGCAGGCAGGTTGAGAGCTTGCTTTAAATTAGTGGCCATGCACTATAGATAACGAGTTCAAATTGGAAGCCTGTAAGATGAGTGTATTATTAGATACCAAGGTTAGCTATTGAGGGGGCAGGAGAAGTGAAAGGTCAATCACTTTGTAGTTGCATGATTTTTGCTCTACTTCAATATCAGTTGACGTAATCTTGGCAAAAATACGGCGACAACCTCCAATTTTGAGTAAAACAGCAAAATTTTTTTAGACTGTCCTTGAACGTACATTTGGACTCAACTGCTTAGGTGCAGTTCTACATCCTGGTGAGAAATTTCTCTAATACCAAACTGCTAACAGTCAATGACCTAACTATTTGTCTCTCCAATCCCCCTACTTAACCAGATACAATACTTATACATGACTACAGTACCACCTGACAATCAAATTTGATCAACCTGAAACCGTTAAAAATGACTGTAAAAACAAAACTATGGAACAACATTGAGAACAAGAACAACAACTGGGCTGCAACATCGGAAGCCACAACAAAGCACAACAATGAAGTCAGGGAAAGAGGGGAGTCTTCCGTGTGAGTCATTCCGGGTGTAGTTTACAGTGGTGGGGTATAGAGGGCAGGGAAGTCGGGGCATTGCACTGAGGAGGAAACAGCAACATATCACAACTGGCGCATGCATGCAACTGTCGGTAAAAAACAAATGAACGATAACGATAAATAGGCAAGCACTTGGAGCATGCTATGTAAAACAATCCCCGGTACCTGCTCTCACAGATCAGTGGTGGTTACTCTATTCTCGTCTACGACCAAATTTGTGCTATTATGCTCACTCGAGTTTTCATGCACATATGATCTGAAATATAGAGAAGAGGCCAATGCAGAAAAGTTGCGATGAAACATGACGGAAATCAACAGAGATCTCGGTGAGCGGCATGCGCCTTACATACTGCCACAGCGATCAGGAGTGATTGGTGCATTCATAACGGAGGAAGTGTGCACAGTTCGCCGAGATTTGGCAGGTGACAGTCTAAACCAAGATTACACGAGTGTAGTATTATAGTGGTTGGATAGACAAAACAAAAGGACTAGACGTGTGACAGGTGAAGAAAGAAAAGATTCACAGAGTGACACCAAACATTTTTACGAAGCACATGCAGTCCACGTTTGCTTATGATTTTCAGATTTAACATGGTTATCTAATGATTTTGAATCAGTAGAACCAGGGATTGGTGGGGGAATTTCTCATGTGTTCAATACGCTGTTTCTCTGAGTGGCTTTCACTGTCAACTTTTCTGCAATGTCCCTTCACAAGTGAGTGAGTCAGGCCGTAACGTTTGTTTACACATGCAGGCATTCTGCAAAAATGAAATTTTCAAATTCCATGAAGGCTGGCTAAAGATGCTGAACTCAAATCAAAGCGTTAGAAAAATATTAATGGAAAAAATAACACACCTCCCTTCTAAAACTAACCCATTTCAGCATTGCCATGACAAAAAACTACACATGCATTTCCCATGCGCGGTATCTACTTGTACCAGTGGCTTCTGCCTTGTTGGAATGAAATCCTATTTGAATGAAATGGAGGTACCAATGCGTTGCAAGATTATTGTGCAGCTAACTAGAAAGGTGCAGTATTTCTCTCAAATCTTCAAAACAAACCAATCTAGTTTCAAAGAAATATATCCACGTCTCTCGTCTAATTCAAAATTGGATATTAAACGGTTGATTAGTTTGAAAGATTGTCAAGAGGAACATTCGCCGCTAGGATGAAGTAACAAACGAATGGCTAGCTGTTTGGGCTTTGATACCAGCAAGTTTATTACAGTGCTAACTGGATGGGTCAAATGCAAAAATATATGCCGCCATAATAACTTTGATGTTGAAACAGGAAAAATTCTGTTAGAAAAATATTTTTGCCTGGTATCCTTCTGCATTGAACAGGACGAAGGCCCCTGCCAAGACATCATCCATTGGAAAGCATCAATATATTGGGAGACCTAAGTGAAACAATATGAGACCCTTTACCTCTGTGAGGGCAAAAGCGTGCATTAAATTCATCAAGCCAGGAACAACCACCTTCACTGTGAGGAAAGGAGCCTGCACAAGGCCAGGACTCAATTCTTAAGGCAAGCCAAATGAGAACCTCAAGAAGGGCATAAGTGATGTACGAATTGGGAAACATTTGACATGACAAGCCAGAATGACCGATGTGCCATGTGACTCATTGCACTCATCAATCAGCATACGGGAAGATTTTAACAATGGCAAAAAGTGATGCGACAGATAGGAATGCCACGAGGGATGCGTTTGTTTGATGTCGAGGAGACCAAAGGATTGTGATTGCCTTCAGAACCAGCACACAGGTCTACAATGACATCATTAGATCTCATCTACATATAAACACTTGGCTAATTAGTGCTCTCAAAGTTGACTTCGACATCAGGATGCATGGTCATTAGAGAAAACATCCGCAGGGAAACATTACTTAAAATTGATATTTGTGCCAATTTTACAACTTCATAATGTTAAGAAGATCGCAGTCATAAGACACACCGTCATAGCACTAACAAACCAGTCCTCCAATGGCTTGATGGTTGAAAATTTGAACTTTTAAGCACAGATGCTGTGAGGATAAAGCAACTGCATATTGAGTTGAGTTCACAGAAATCACATGGGATGTAAACAACCTGATGCTAGAAAAAAATCTAACTTATCTTTGCAGTATGTTCCAAAGGTGACCATTTGTCAACATATTTAACAAAATCTGAAAAAAGGCCTCTTTTTCAAGCAAAATGAGCTCGAAGTTCTGAACAGCCTTGCAATGAATGAGGAGGAAGTATAGTTCACAAATTGAAACGACTGCAGGAAAAGTCGAAGTTTGTTAGAGAGGATTACCAAAATCTGATGTTGTGACAGACAAAAAAACAGAACTATAAAGATATAACTGAGTTGAGGAAAGTTATTTGTAATCATATCGCTCACAAAGTAAGGATCACTAAACACCCACTGAAAAAAGTTAACAAAATAATATTGAAATCCGTTTTCTGTAATGTTGCCATGGATTACGATACAAGAAAAAATCTGTTATCATCAAAATGCCGAATGTTTTTTGTCATCTAGTCATAATAAGGTTTCAAAGGGTATCAATTTTAAGAAGTATTCTGTTTTATTTGTCCACCTATCTTTTATATTCAAAGTTGAAGGGATGAAATAGGGTGCTAAAAGCCAAGATCAAGGGGGGCTGGGTTTCAGACGTGACTCAGGGGCAGGATGGGAGGAAACAACTCCATCTCATAAGCAAACCAAGATGAAGGCAAGAAAAGGAACAAGTAACGGAAACAGAGGGATGTTTTCTAACGAGTTTTGTGGACTAAAGAAGGCAATAAGTAGCATATATATGCTTTTATCAGCCTTTTGAAACTTTGCCTCATGTGCCCTCCTCACCACAGTCTGACAAACTTCTGAAATAAGATTGGAAATCCTTGTCACTGTAAACACTATGGTGTTACTCATTGAAGTTAAAGTAGGTGTTACTCATTCATAGTCTGGTAAAGGAATTACATGTTACTACATTGAAAGTCTGGTTATGGAATTGGGTGTTACTTCATTGAAAGTCTGGTTATGGAATTGGGTGTTACTTCATTGAAAGTCTGGTTATGGAATTACAATGTAGGTGTTACTCAATTGAAAGTCTGGTTATGGAATTAGGTGTTACTCCATTGATAGTCTGTTTGTTATGGAAATCGGTGTTCTTCCATTGAAACTCCTATTATGGAAATAGGCATTATTCTGTTGAAAGTCTGGTTATGGAAGTAGGTGTTATTCAATTGAATTGAAAGTCTGGTAAGGGAATTAGTTGTTACTTCATTGAAAGTCTGGTGATAGAAATAGGCATTACTTCATTGAAAGTCTGGTTGTGGAACTAGGTGTTACTCCATCGAAAGTCTGCTTGTGGTAGTAGGTGTTACTTCATTGAAAGTCTGTGGTAGTAGGTGTTGCTTCATTGGAAGTCTGGTTATGGAAGTAGGTCGTTAAAAGTCTGATTATGGAAGAAGGCATCACTCAAGCCATGAAACTGACAGATCAAAAGAGCCCACTTTACTTGAGGTATGAGAGAGAGCAATCAGCACCACATAAACATTGTTGCCCCTAGAGTGTCTTCCTTGCATAAGATTGACTCCATGATGTGTCCAAGCATTGGCAGGCAACACAGATAAAGTGTATCAAATGGAGGAAAACCTTGTGGAGATCTCATCTGCACACTCAATGTCGTCATATACTTCAAGGAAAAATGAGATATTCTGACCATCAATACCCTACCACTAAATCGGTTGTTTGCCAATAAAGTTACCAATGAAACTGATGTCCCCAAATCAAACACTGGGAGAACTTCAAGGAAACTAGAAGTTTCACCCGGGCCATCTGCAACTTCCCGCTGAGCCGACGACAAACCCCAAAAGATCAAGCAAACAGTTCTGAAGGAAGGCAGACTATTTGCGTAAGCCTATCAGCGTCTCCCATTTCACTCTCCTTATACCCACAGGTGAAGGAAAGAAACTCAAGCGTAAACAACGACATTCGTCAACTTGGAAAAAAATCCTGGTTCCTTAGGAATCGCATCTGAATTCTGTTGGTGAACACTTCACTTCTAACTAGAAAGCTGATCAAAGCTTTGTAGTCACAAGATCAAAACCCCTGTCAAAGTAGGACTCAAGGCTTCTGCTCCTTCTAGATGAGTGGACCGCTTTGAGCGTGCACTTCACACAGTGGATACCTTGGGAGATACGCCATGTGATGCCGAATTTGAACCCATCACATAACTATCAAATATAAATATCATATTATTACGGTACACACATCAGTGACATCGCTTCTCGAGGATAAGATGTTAAACAAGGATGGATTACAAGGAAATAATCGTAACTCCTTCACCTGAAGGGTACCCAATCTTGGCAGGATGAGCTCAAACAAAGTTATTACGAGGGTTACTTTTTTCCACAGCAGATGGTGATGTCTGATAACCTGATGTGAAACAAGAGCAGAAATCAGGGACTAGACTGATCTTCAACCAGAACACGCCAGATATATGGCCCAACAACTAAATCAGAGATCGCAAGAACACAGGGTATGTTCCTAATATCAGAGCACTACCTTTAAGAAAGGGGGAGATGATAATCCAGGTCCCCTAACAGGGGCTTATGAGATCAAACACAAAGCCAGTGTCATAAACTGGTGGCTGGAAGCAAGTACGACCTGCAGACACTACCATTTTCCAACACAAAAGAACTTTATGAATTTGGCTGTCATAAGCTAGGTTCTGTGGAAATTTTATCAAGGACTGAGCAAACATTCCTTTTAACCCTGAACTATTCCCTGCTTTGTCAAATGTAACAAGAGCAGTAACAGCAACTCACCCAGCTCTCAAAAGATTCTTGAGTCGCATCTGGCCAAATTCCAAACTTGCAAGACAAATAAGCAAGTACCAGTATCATACTCATTTTTGTGATAAGTTCTAGTGCCCACAAAACTGAATACAAAATGACACTTTGTGAACCTGAGTTTCCATGTCCCTCTCATAATAGACAATGAACTGTCTAGATCACGTTTAATTTGACTCGAACCTAACCAACATCCGAATGTCTGGAGGCACAACTCAACAAAAGCTCATGATTTAAACCAGGTTACCCACAAGTCTTTTTTCTCTTGACAGGATATTTAATCATTGCCAATTTATCAAGACACTGCTTTAAGGAACGGAGGGAAATTCCACATCATTTTATTGTCAGTTTCCAAAGAAATTAGAATGCAGCGAGGGTCGTTTCCACATTCGTCACTCTTCATTTCCGTTGTGTTTCAAATCCGACGCTATGATATGAGGCTTGAGCCCTTCTCATCTCTTTCATCCTCGGCCACCTCAAGGCATGAGGGATTTTTTGTCTGCATCACAAAGGTCATGCTGTGTTTTAATTCCTCTTAATTAACTCCAGTTGCAGGGAGATGAAAAAGTATTGAAGGGAATGGGAGACCAATAGGGTGGAGAGCCAATTGAGTATTAACTCTCAAATGGCCAGACCATCACAAAGGTAGCAACTGATGACAACAGAGAAATAGAGCTGGATGAACCATTCTTCTTCTCCCTCAAGAATGGCAATGCCCTGATTTTGAACTGGATCCGAGTCCAAGATTGTTCAAGCAACATTCCCAAAACAATTTTTAGACCTCTCTCATTTTCTGACTACAAACTGATATGAATCCAGGGCCAATTAAGAAGTCACAGCAACGATAACGGATGGACCAGCAAGTCCATAACACTGGAGAACTTCAGTTCATCTAGCCACCACTAGGTGCCTCCAGTGTTCCAGATCCAAGCAAGTTCAATATACCGTATTGACAAGAAAATCAATGGTTGCTATTTCTATCAACATTTTGGAGAAAAAATTAATTTGGCTTTGAAAATAATTGGATATCTAGAAGCAAACATGGATTTGAACAACACATTTCTAGATGTCTAGTGATTAGTGAGAAATAACCGCTAGACCAATAAGCTTTTGAACAGATTCAACTGAAGATTCTAGAGTATGTACCGCCTGATGAGGACGAAGGGGTGTGAGACAAGTTTTTAAATGCTAGATTAAACAGGCCTTTTAATAATGCACGCATGGAACACAATATTCAGCTCAAAAAATAACCAACAAGGGTAAATTTTCCTGCTTTAAGCTAGCAGCACACGTCACCACTTTCGTTGCTCATACAGGCAATTTTCGTGGTCGGCAATTTTTGTGGTGATTGCTGGTTTAGAGCAGACATCACCACTCAGTGGTCTCATGTGCTTCTGATGGCGCACACATCACCACAGCTGCAACTACGAGCAATTTTCATGGTGAGAAATCAAACCGGTTTGATTTTCGGCAACTTGTGGTGACTCGTGGTCACCACAGAATTTCCGTGGTGAGTGGTCGTTGCCGGCCACAGCACACTTGGCCATTTTCTTGGCGACCATGAAAATTGCCTGTATGAGGAACAAAAGTGGTGATGTGTGCTGCTACCTTTAATTTTACTTAAGCAATCATCATCTTTGATCGATGTATCTAGAATCTTCAGTTAAATTTCCTGCACACCAAAGTAGTAACACAAATCATGACACATGAAGGCACTTACCGGCAAGGTTTACACCACTGGCTTTGATGTTCTACCCCAAACCGCGCTCGACACTTTTTGGGATTTGTACATTCTGAAAAGGAAAAAGACAGTCTTGACCACTCTGTTTGCTAAGCCAAACCGATTTCTGTAAACCCTATTTCAATTGCTACTGGTATATAAATTAAATAGAAAGTATTAAGACTTGTTCCTTGTCATAAGTGGGAAACATTTGTTTTAATACCCAAGGTAAAAATCCTGATTACATTTTATATACATTGCATACAGGCCTAGCAAAGATAATAGGGTTTACAGAATGGGCACAACAAAAATAGCTTTTATTTAATGCACTGAGGGAAAATTTGTTGGTAATGCTTCCCTTTAATAGTTTACGATGTGGTCTGATTGGGGTCTTTTGTATAATACTCGACCACAGAAATTCATTTTGGCAAGGTGTGGTAATTGCTAAGTTTACACCTGTTGAAAATACCCGTGTTTTTCCAGACCCGTGTCAAACCCGTGTGTGCGAAAAGCCCGGCGAGAGGTAGGCCTACACCACTACATTTTAGTTAAGTAGCCTGGCAACAGTTGTGCTGCATGCACTGACTGTTCGGTCATTTCTGTATTGGCCCACGTTGTTGGAGGTGCGAACACGATGTCACTTAAAGCGGACTGTTCGAGCCGAGTCAAAGATTCCACAGCACCGTTTCCGGAGCGGCCGCCGCAATGCATTTACCAGTTGTTGTTACGAATAAAACGGGACGTTTTATTATTTTTGGTTCACTTTCGACAGACACGAGCAATCCACTTTAATGGCTGCGCCATCTGTAGCCGTGCTAAGAACTAACAAAACACCGGGATTTCGAAAAGCACAGCGAGCTTGCCGTGTTCCAAAAACCTGTGTTTTTCGGACACGGGTTTCTTGAAGCCTGGCAATTCATAGGTGTGACGACCGCAAAAAACCCGGGGATTTTATGTAGTGCATGGTTAATATCTTCTATACCAAGACAGCATTGCTCTGAAATATAATAGAGGCCAAATTTTCCACAGCTGCATGTTGTGCGACTAGCAAGCTGTAGGTGTCATGATATTCATGGACACCGAAGAAGGGCCATGTTGGGTTTTCACACTGTAATGAAGCAAGCGTAGATTTTACCGGCCAGCGTACTTTAATTAAGAAGTGTTTGTTGATCTACATCTAGGCCTATACAATTACAAATATTACTGGAGTATGTTTCTGGAGACCCTTCAGCGTAATATAATATAGTCACTCAGAAATTATCGACAGATTTTCCAAATATAGGCTACATAGGATTGTTCGAAGGTTCAAAAATAATTTTTTCCCGTTCCACCTTATTTTGATTCAGCTAGTTGAGCTTATAATCTTTCAAGGCATGAATGTATTCATGTAAGATTTAAACATTTTAAACACATTTACCTACTGAATCAGTTACAAATATTTTCACAGTCAGTTCCATGAATCAGTCAAATATTCGTCATCAGAATGACCCTCTTGATTATGATTCACGAAGTCCCACCCACTTCCTTGGTTCACTCCCCTTGCCAGTGCAGCATCTGCCCAAGAAAAATCAATATCTTCCCTGAGGTTGGCGAATGTCATTCAGACATGCCGGTTATGACTAGATTAGTCACGTTGATCTCAGGATGATTGAAATTTTTAGTCTCAGTAAGAGTCAGCCAGAATAAGCCTTGTATAATCACCATATTAATTGGGCAAATCATACAAGGCATGTACAACACATCCAAAATGTCTCTGTGCACTCTTGTTTGCTTATGGGGCCATTTTATAGTTGTAGATGAGAATTTCAAAATCAGTGTCAACAGTCGCCTTCGTGGTCTGGGGGCTCGTGTACATGGAAGATAACTCATACCATCACAGATTCCACTCCTCACCACATACCCAAGCATTTATACATACACCAGATGCATTTACCATCCAACATACCAGTAAATTAAACTGAAAATTTGGCACTAACATACAAGTTTTTACTTGACTTTGTGCATATTTTGGTACTCATGATCAATTTTGTGACCGAAATGAAATTGCCAATATTATATGTGAGCAAGCTTAATATCTTAATTTAGACACAGCAGATATTTGCTTCACAAAATACCTGTGTTCGCTTTAGACAAGGACCTTGTGAAAGTTCTTTTCTAAGCTTAGATCTAAGCGAAAGGAGAATGCCACGTAATAATTCTACATGCAAAACATTTCTGCTTATGTATATGCATTCTGTTCTGTTACAATTAAATCTCAGAAGCGCTACTGATCACAAATGAACAGATCATCAATTTTGGTCATTAATATGCAAAACGCCACAATACAGTTCAATTATATATACAAAAGAACAGTAGAATGCCATTGATTTTCAGGTAATGATTTTTACCGAACTTGAAATAAAGACAAGTACATGTACTTCTAGAACATTCAAGAAAACGACAAAAATAATCATTTCTCAGCCGTTCTGCATACAATGACAAAATGATGAAATACAGACCAACCAATCACTGACATACACAAACAGACAACATTCAGTGAATCAGTTCCAGTCTTTGCTTAGAGCTCAGAGGTCAAAGGTGAAAGGTTACAGGGCATAAGCAGCCACTCTACCTGTCCCTTTTAAATTTGGATCATCGTCCGTCTGCCGCATTTTGCGCTTTTTCCGTTTGCTGTGTGTGGCGTAGTTATCACGAGCCGACCAATTGGGATACAACTGCATATGAAGTTCTTTTTCTTTTTTGGCCATTTCATAGTATTTTGCCTGTTCTGACCTGTCTAAAGCATGCCACTGAAACAAAATCATAAAACTCAGCATTATTCAGTCGAACTCGGAAAATGCCAGACTGTACCTGATGATGCAGGATTGGCAGCCTCCGATGGTGATCGCTTTCGCTTTTTCCGCTTGCTGTGTTTTGAATAGTTGTCTCTAGCGCTCCAACCAGGGTATAGCTGCATGTGAAGTTCTTTTTCTTTTCGGGCCATATCGTAATATTTGGCCTGTTCAGATCTGTCTAACGTATGCCACTGAAATAAACCAGTGTAAGGCTTAGTTTGTTAGGAACGGGAGCTAGAGGGGGGAGAGTGTGACCAAACGTCCAGTGTGGTTAGTGTGCCTACAGACAGCCAGCGCAGCAAACACAGCAAAACGGAGCGAGGAAACATTTGCGAAAAACATATACCTCCACCAATCCCACAGCAGACGGCATAGTTCAGGCCTTTTCGAGTCAGTCAGATAATGCCGTTCTTTTTCCCTCTTTCAAAAGACTGAAAACTAAACACATGTCCTGCCCACTAGCAACTGGCGGCGAACAAAGTATGTCGACCGACAAAGTATGTGACCGCCAATGCTATGTAGGCAGGAAATCTATTCTAACACTGAAAAAGAAGCAAGAAACGGCATCATATGACTTTGAGAAACTCCAAAAGATCCAAACTATACCTGTCGCCATGGTATCAGCGGACGTCGGTAACTTCTTCCCTTTTTTATTCCGTTTGTTGTGTTTGCCGTAACTGTCCCGTGCACTCCAACCAGGATATAGCTGCGCATGGAGTTCTTTTTCTTTTCTGGCCATTTCGTAATATTTGGCCTGTTGTGACCTGTCGAGTGCATGCCACTGAAAGGAGATTTAAACTAATGACCTGCTCATTAACTCCTTGTAATCTCACAGAAATCACTTGATTCACAATTAGTGATGAAATGCCAGAAGCAACTGAAATATCACCACATGTGTCTGCCCTCAGCGAGCCATCCAGAAAACATCCAGTGCCAAAAAGTGCAGTTCGTTTTTAAAACATGCAAGAATGCACATCTCTGATGGTTATCAGCCAGTTTGGAAAAATTCTAAGCTTGCCCATTTGGAAAATGGCAACCCGGATTAGGCACCCATTCACACCAGAATCCTGCTGGTATGACGATTTTGCCACAAAAGATGAAAATCTTCATTGGTCATCTCCAGGCTTTCCTGAGAATTGTTCACTAAGCCTGGTTATTCAGGCAAGACATTTTTCAACATTCTATGCAGCTGAACCATGAAAAAATTGAATGGAGCAAAAAAGAGGGAATATGCACTCAGGATAAACAGATGTGTACAGTATCATGTGAACCATCAGCAAGACTCAGTGCCACAATGGGCAAGTTCTCAATCAAACCCAGATCGTGATATCGTGGGTATTTTTTGAATTCATTTTTCTGAACCAGTTAAAAACAGTTCACAGCTTTACTGTCATTTTGGAAACTCCATGTCATGCAGGAAAAATGAGCAGGTCATGAAAATGGGCCTAATGGATGACTGAAAATTGAAAAACAGAGAACCATCTTCACCAATGCTGGAGAAACATGGTGAGATTTTTGGAGAAAATGAAGAAAGGGTAAGATTATGATGGAAATCACACAGTAACACAACAAAATTAGGCCATGCTTTAGTAATTGTCTGTTTCTCTTGGACGTCTTTAATTCTGGGGTTGTGCATCTTCAGTTAGTATTCACACTCGATATTTAACTCCCTTTACATCTGTAAGGTTTATTTGGTTTTGACTGTTTTCAAGATCATGAAAATCTAGGTGTGTTTTTCCAATGGATGAGCTACAGTAGCCACAACCACACACAGGGAACAAACAAACAATTGATAAACCATGGCCATGAAAAGAAAAATTAGAGTTACATGTAGCATGAAAAAGATGATAATCAATGAATACCGGGGAATTACTGAAAACAAATGGTTAAAAATAAATAATACAGACATAAGAGAGAGTGAGGCAGATAGATATAATAACTGTCATTCTGTCTGGGGTGGGTGTCATCAGTGCACAGCCACTTTGGTAAATGCCAGGAGGTCCCTATCAGATGTCAGAAAGTGCAATAAGGGCAATTATGAATGATAATGTATCATTTCGGAGGATGCAAAATGCATTCCTCTTCAAAATACATTCCCATTCAAATTATGGATTAATTTAGGTTGTGTGGGCCAGACATGGATAACAGGGCATGTAATACTTCTACTGAGGGTTTTTAACTGGATACAATGCATGATGTGTTTCATTTTGAATGGCTAAGAGGCCTGAGTGTGCAATCTGATGTTTTTGCAAATAGCTGAAAATAGTAGTGTCTTTAAATTAAATGCCATATGTGTGATGAGCCACATTGAAGTGTGTCATCATACTGGCTGATACAGAAGTAACACTGTCTATGGGGACTCATACTGGGTGATACAGAAGTAATCACTGTCTATGGGGACTGTCTCAGAAGGCTACATTAATGTTCATCAAACATGTTCGAAATGATCCCTACATGTGGAAAGGTCGGAAATGAAGAATATCTCACACAGCTTCTTAAGACATGACCAACCTACAAATTCCACACTTTTTCCTCCGCACCGTATCTCTAGATCAAACAAGCCACACGTCTGCCTGACAAGGCAATACACCCATGTCGTGGCCCATTCATGTCTTATCAAAACACCGCCACAGATCACTAATGATACTTCTGACACCTTAAGTTATCATTTTGTTATGGCATACTTTCATCCATCAAATAACCGCCATTTTATGCGCGTTAATTTCCTTCCAGCGAGATTTTCTAAGAGCATCAATGACAAGGAGCATGATCTTGCCTTAAACCTCGATGGAGGAGACGGAAAAACTGAACTATGTGGAGAACAAATCAGATGTACTCATTCAGGGTAGAATGTAACTGAATTTAATTAACTGATTCAGAACCCAGTCAATTTTATGCTACACTGCATCAAGTGAACTGAAAATTTTGAAACTATTCAAAGGCAAGGAATACATGTATTTGTAAGTGTTGTAAGTTGACAACCAAGCATTCTGCAGAAATGTAGAAATGTTTGGAATACTTTTTCAACACAACCAGGATAAGAACTACCTTGAATAGATTACATAGGGGGAATCGCCTCCTGGCAGGGAGAACATTAGTCGGAAATCAACGGACGGGGTGAAAATGACAAGCTGGAACTCTCCACAGCAGAGGCATGATCAGTGAGTTCTAAAATGCACACCTCCCTTTCCGCATCATTGGAGAATATTATTGTATAAGTCCACGCCTCTTGTTACGTGACACGCTACAATTTGTAAAATACTCAAATACTAGATTTACAGTACAGAGGCTTTCACCGGCAGTGCCGAGGATCATGTTACAGATTTAAACTTGTGTTCATTTCCTTCCAGGAAAAGTCAATGTACATAGTGTGCTCATGTAAGATGACAAATACATAGTCTCATAATGTTGAATCAGACTGAGAGATCTGTACTTTGAAAATGTGAAGGTAGCTGACTGAAAACTACAGTGGGTATTTAGAATGGATTAACAGATAGAAAAGAAATAAGCTATGGAATGGGAGGGTGGTTCTAAAACGGTAAAATGACGGTGGGCTATGTAATGGATGTAATGATTCGACTGTCCCCCAGAAAAAGTTTGTGCGCATCATTAGGCCTAGGCCTATATATAACGAGATAACTCTATTATATTTAAATAAAACATGTTATCTATCATATATCTTTCTTTCGAGTAAAAACTAACCTGGAAAAACTTTGTAAACACTTTTAACCGTACATGTCTATAGATGGAAATTTGTCGTGAAGGATATTGACAGTATCCACTAAATCCACCGTAGTATTTCAGGACACCTACATGTAATCACAGAGCTACCATATATTCCAGACTGTCATTGCCAACTGCCAGCAAAAAGGAAGTTTTTCTGTGTTCATGATAAAAAGACACGTTCGAGACAGCGACAATATGAATTGGCCAAGATGTCTTCTTCCCAATACTAGAGTAATACTGCAGCTAAAAGCATTCCAACTTTTTCCAAAAGGACATAACTAATGAATGGAATGTAAAAAACTACTTACTTTTCTTCCTAATATTTGGTTAATAGCCGCCGATTCTTTGAGAGTACATTCGGCCACCACTTGCGCCCGCATTTCTTTCATAAAAAGCATGAAGGCGTTGAGCGGCTTCTTTATATGTGGTTTCTTCTTTTCGGGCTCGGGCTGCTCGACTTGATCATGTCGAATTTGCTCATGGCCTGGATGGTGCCTGAAAATGCAAGCACAGTGATATAATGATCATTTCAAGTGATCACAACACTTAAATCTCTCCCCAATTCCTGTCTGATCAGGAAGTTTTCCTTTTCCATCTAATCTATGGTCAGTATTCTCATATGGTCAACTCTGCCAAGTTTCCACTAACCATGATATTCATAAGACCACGAACTGAATCAGTCAAGTTTTTGGCACTTCTTTTGACCGGCACATTTCTCCAATTCTTTCTTTAAATCTAATCACATAATCTCTTGAATTTTTCATGTGTTGTTCCGCAAAAGCAAGAAGAAAATTCAGCCCCCAAAAAGTATCTTGTTTCAAAGGTTAAGCTGGAAGAATCCCAAATAAATGTCTTGAAAAGTGAGGTATAGTTCTTTTTCATATTGTGCTTTCTTATCCATCGTATAATGAATGTATCTTTTACAATGATCAACTTGAATACACAAGCAGGAAAAATGCAGAGAATGAAAAAATAAGATAAATCTCCCAAATCTTACAGGAATTGATGCAATTTTTCATCAACAGCCCGGATATCTCCACAAATCCCAACGAGACTGACCATACATAATGAGAAACGGAAAAACTCCCTTGAGCAGAGGGAACAATGCCAGTGAAGTGTCTCACATCAACAAGACCCAAATCAGTCGTACTTGGAGCAGGGCAAATGTACTCGTGATGTGGTTAAGTTCAAGTGAGCTGCACCATGCAAAGAAATGAAACCAGTGAATAATGCTGGGTGTAAAATTTCTCCAGGTATTTGGAGAGACATTGAGGGGAAAAAGACAGAGGTACAGAATCACAACATGCAAAGAAATCACTTTAGGACAGAAAACAGAAGCAATTCAACAAATCAGGAGAAGAATAAGTTATTGATAGACAGTTTTTAACAGAGAGTTTTCAGTCACAAAGTTTCTAAATGCTTAAAACTTTTTGAATTTTTTTTTTGAGAATTCAGAAGAATTTCTTTTCGAATAGAACAGGCCATTGCCACAAAAGTCACTAAAAGTTGGAAGATCTTCAGAAGATGCAACTTTCTATTGGGAAATTTGCAAATTTCTGAAAAACTTCTTGGTTGCTCAACAATGATTTCTCCCCATAAACAAACAACTGACTTTTGCAGAAATGGCACTGTCTGAGGAAAATCCAAAGTAAGTAAATATTCAGAATTCCAAAACACGGGCATTATTCAAAGGTTTAAAAAATTTCAAGCAGACAGTTGTACAGTGGTCACAGTTGTTCATCATGGTTTGACAGACACCGACAGACATCGATAAGCCATAAGGCCTACTCACTGCATGCCATAGAGAAGATTGGAGTGGTCCCATAGTTTGTCCTCATCGAGTTGTAGGGAACCATTTCTAGAAATATCAAGATACCTTCTGTTACTTTACCATTGTCTTTCCATGGTGAATCAGTGACACATTACCAGATTTGATCAAGACTTTGTAGGGAAACTAATGGTCACAGCAGACCATAACCAGACTGCAACTGACCAGAACCAACAGAATGGGAAACCATGTCACAATTCTCCACGCAATGGAATACCCATCCATATGCAAGGCACAAAACGTGCTGAATGTTCAACAATTCCTCAGGTAGACCATCAAACCAATATATACAGTGGACGCAAATTCTGCCAGAATACAGAAACCCCACCAGGGAAAATCTCCTCTTAACGAAATACAGTCGTCCACCCTTCTGCATCACAGTCATGTCCAAACACAAACAGTACCAACAAATAAATTAAGTTTGTAATTTAAATTGTGCTTCTGGCAAGGGGACCTGACTGCTTAACAAGGTTATGTGGTGCCTTAATGAGGCCATTTTGGATCACGCATTGCCACCGTTTTGACATAGCTGTGGTAAGCCGGTCTTCCTTTCCTTTCATCTCCCACGTGATGGTAATAGAAAGAAACAATGCTTATGGCATTGACGACAATTATGAGATTTCAATATACGTAGAGATATCACCAAGCCTTGAAATGTTTCATCCCTGACGATTTAGATGAAGGCAGCCATTAGATTGAGATTTGAATTTATACAGGCTGTCTCATGAAAATGGACACAGCGGTTGATATCCATGACAGAAAAATCACAAAATTTTGCCATTTTCACCAACTAAAATTCTGATTTGATTCTTCCTAACACTTCATTAAGAAAAAAATCAATTTTCTATTCCTGTCTATTGTAACCTCGAACAGAAAGATAAGACTAAAGTAGAATACACGGAAGTAAAAACCTTGATACTGTGTTGCAGCCGGTGGGTATCTTTGGCATACACATTAACAATGCAATACCATCCATTGTTCCGTCACTATTTTCAATCAAAACAGGTCCTCAATCGATAATGTGGATATCACGGATCAATGTGAAATCAATGAATGAGTAGAGTTTCTCTCAATATAACTCATTCAGAAATAGGAAGTTTCTTTGTTAACTCACTGGTTCACACCAACAGAATACATCAAAATTAATGTGTTTTCCATTTCAGGCAAATGATACAGTCATGTCCAGAAAGTACACCTATATTCAAGTTGAATATGAAGGTCATTTTGTGCATGGATGCCCAAACAGCCAGTAGGCCTGCTGTCAAACATCAAAGTGGATAATCAGCCAACTAGGGACCTTCGTCTACTGTCCAGCTTGGAAGTTCGCCAAACTGGAAACCATGATCAACTCTAATGCTGGAAGATTTGCCGAACTTGAAGTCTGTGATCAGTAATGAGGAAAGCTGGGAAGTTGGTCAATCCAAACTATAGAGTCGACATTCAAGCAGGAACATGTGAGTCAACTGTAATGCTGGAAAGTTGGCCTTTCTGAAAGCTACTGTCAAAATTGGTCAACCTGAAAAGTACGCTCAACTGCTGAGCTGCAAAGTTGGTCAACATAAAACGTAAGTCAGCTCTGAAGGTGGAACAGGTGCATTGTCCAGAACTGTGGTCAATTGTCATGCTGGAAAACTGGCCAAAGCACAGAAAACTATGATCAATTGCTAAGCTGAAAAGTTGGGTCAACTGGTCAACAAAAAACACGAGTTGGCTCTGAAGGTGCAACAGGTGCTAAACTGTCCAGAACTGTGGCCAATAGAACTGCCTGAATGGCATTTTGGTCAATTGTCATGCTGGAAAACTGGCCAACCAGAAAACTATGGTCAATTGCTAAGCTGAAAAGTTGGTCAACTTACACCTAGAGTCAACGCTCAAGCAGGAACATGTGACTACATTGGAACTCTAGTCAACTGTAATGCTGGAAAATTGGCCAACCTACAGTACAGGTCACAATTGACATCCCAAAATTCACGTAAGTTATGCATAAGTCACTCGTAACTTACGCAACAACTCACGAACTATGTTACGCGTAACTTACGAGGTGAGTTACGTGAATTTCGCTAGTTACGCGGTGAGTAACACAGTGAGTTCCGTGGCGAGTTGCACGATTTTGGCGAGTTACGCGGTGAGTTACGCGAAACCAAAGCCGTGAGTTACGCGCAAGTTACTCGTAACCTACGAGTAACTTACGCGAAGCCGTAGGGATGTCAATTGTGACCTGTACTGTAAAGCTTTGTCAATATTGGTCAATACAGTCAACTGCTGAACTGGAAAGTTGGTCAACCTAAAACATGAGTCACCTCTGAAGCTCGCAGGTGCTACATTGTCCAAAACTTGGTAAACTGTCATGCTGGAGAGTTGGCCAACCTGACAACTACAATCAACTGGAAAGCTGGAAAATTCTGAGTGGAAAGTTGGTCAACCTAAAACAGGAGTCACCGCTGAAGCTCACAGGTGCTACATTGTCCAGAACTGTGGTCAACTGTCATGCTGGAGTTGGCCAACCTGACAACTACAATCAACTGGAAAGCTGGAAAATTTGCCAACCTGAGAACAGGTCAACTAAGCTGGTCTACCTAAACCTGGATTGAACTCTCAAGCTGGAACAAGTGACTATAGTCAACTGAGGTAAACTGTCATGCTGGAAAGCTGGCCAACCTGAAAACTACAGTCTGTAAAGATAGAAGGTTGGCAAAGCTGAAAATTATGGTCTTATTGTTAACTGGAACGTTGGCCAATCGAAATGCTAAATTAGTCCTGTCAAGCTGATGACTATAGCTAAGGTTACACCTGTTGGAAATACCCGTGTTTTTCCAGACCCGTGTCAAACCCGTGTGTGCAAAAAGCCAGGCGAGAGGTCACACCACTACATTGTAGTTAAGTAGCCCGGCGACAGTTGCACTGCATGCACTGACTCTTCGGTCATTTCTGTATTGGTCCACATTTTTTGAGGCACGAAAATGATGTCACTTAATGGCTGTGACATCTGTAGCCATGCAAAGAACTAACGAAAACACAGGGATTTCGAAAAGCACGGCGATTTTGCCATGTTCCAAAAACCCGTGTTTTTCAGACATGGGTTTCTTGAAGCCCGGCAATTCATAGGTGTGGCCGCAAAAAACCCGGGGATTTTATGTAGTGTAACCACGGCTTGTTTCTACCCTGGAACTACGGCCAGTAGTCCACCCAACTCGAAAACAATAGTCAATAAGCTGGCAACTTGACAACTTACCTGTGATTCTCCTGTGCTTGTGATTGTGGAATTTCTTGCTTTGGTCCCGGAGTGATTATTGCTGGGTGAGGAACACCGTGGGGGACACCAGGGTGAGGGGGAATCAGACTTGGATGACCAAACCGTAACGTTGAATTTGTGACTAATGATGAAGGAGGGTAGGGCCCCCGGTACCCCGTTGACGTCACTGGGTAACTAGGAGGACCTTGCCTGAAAAATACAAAATAGGGACATTTTAAACAATTTTCGAAAAACTACCACTCAGCATGCTTGGGATGTACTTGAGGTTATGTAAAAGAAAACAGCAGTTTGAAGAGAGGCATGACAGTGACCCTCGGGGCCTTTTAGGGTACAGCACTAACCACTGGAATATCAAATACATAACTGAATTTTTAATGTCTGAATGGCATTCACAACTGGGCAACAGAAATCCCATATTCTGTTGATCCTCATATTCCCTTGAGATAAAAACTCGTGTAGGCAGAAGACAGAGCTAGTAGTCAATGCAGTACATATTGGATGTGTATGGTACAAATATCTACTATTCACACCATGGTGTGGGTGAAGCTAGATAGCTAAATCTTAGCCAAGATACAGTTTATGGCGATTTCCATTTACCATTATTCACACAAAATTTTGGGATTTTCATAACCTACATATCAAATGCTATGCCACCGAATCGCTGTTTTATTGATTTGGAGCATTTTTCAAAATATTATCCCTCAAAAATCTCTCAGAAAACCTGCACTGATTTCCATGACCTCAGATTTCCTTTCAATTAATTTGTCAGCCCACCACGGTAACCATGGTGATTTTAATTTGGAAATGATCATCTTTCAACACATACCCAATTTGCTAAGTACAATTAGATCCAAGTCCACATGCTCATCTGTTTAGCTTTTGCTCCCTATGCTGATACAAGGACAGTCAAGGACATGGCATATTCACAGATACTGCCATTCTGACAAATGATATTTAGCAATATATATAAACACAGAGTAGGTGGACATACGATGCCATAAAGAAACCAACATGGACAGAAACCAGCTTATCTCCCCATCACAAATATGAATACATCCACCTGTCCGGAAGTCAAAACTCAACATCTTTAAGGTGATAAAAAGCACCTTGTTTTAGACCTGTCACCCCAAGTGAAATTCTTCCTAACTCACAAACACAGCCTACCCATATCCAAAATCAGATTAGCTGAATGCCCCACTGGTCCAAACAATTGACTTTGTCTATCCTTATGATAGCTCATTGCATGCCACCCCTTGAGCTATTGACATCAAGATGATTTCTCCAGGGAAACACTTTTTTTAAATCCTGGTAATTACACGATAAGCTAAAATATTATCTCTGCTTTTGGTATTCTATGTGCATAATCGGACTCGTGACAATTTCTCTGTCAATCATGGTGTCGATTTCAAGGATGAGAACCAATGAATAAAGGATTTCAGTTCCACTGCCATCTGATGGAGGATTGAGCTGTTTTGGATATAAGCTATTGCTCTTCTGGATTTCTTCAGGGTGTAATGGCAAGTCCGTAAAGAATGTTCCAGTAGGCACAATTACACTGTGGCACCGGGCAATTTCTTCAAAAGCAGTTCAGATGGAAGAGAAAATGGTGAGAAATCTCTTCAGGAGCAGTTCAGATTGATGATGAGCATGGTAAGAAATCTCTTCAGGAGCAGTTCAGATTGATGATGAGCATGATAAGAAATCTCTTCAGGAGCAGTTCAGATTGATGATGAGCATGATAAGGAATCTCTTCAGGAGCAGTTCAGATTGATGAGGAGCATGATAAGAAATCTCTTCAGAAGCAGTTCAGATTGATGAGGAGCATGATAAGAAATCTCTTCAGAAGCAGTTCAGTAAGAAATCTCTTCAGGAGCAATTCAGATTGATGAGGAGCATGATAAGAAATCTCTTCAGGAGCAGTTCAGATTGATGTGGAGCATGATAAGAAATCTCTTCAGGAGCAGTTCAGATTGATGTGGAGCATGATGAGAAATCTCTTCAGAAGCAGTTCAGATTGATGTGGAGCATGATGAGAAATCTCTTCAGAAGCAGTTCAGATTGATGAGGAAAATGATGAGAAATCTCTTCTGGAGCAGTCCAGTCTAATTAAGAGGAAGTGATAAGAGAATCTCGCATAGCAGAGAACTCCAACTTCTGGCTGTCAGCAAGTATTTCTTAAGTTGAATTTCAAGGAGCCATCAACTTCAGAGCATGCAGGATGTTGAAGAATGGATTCAGGATTCATTAAAATACACTCCTCACTTCAGGTATGCCTGAAGGCATTTACATTGATGCCAAGAGCAGAACCGTGTTGTTGAAGACTACAGTCATGCTGCAGGCCATCTCTTGTGGTGCAAAATCCCAACACTTAGGCCACTTCTGGGATGATACAGGATCCAAGGAACAGTAATGTCTTCATCAATTGCTTCCTCCCCACTTAGCCCTGTCAGGATGGTGACAGCTGGATTTTCCTACCCACTATCAAATTGTCAAGTTAACATTCCATGGACAATGGTAATGGTTTGAGAATGACACGCCTTGTGCTATTGAATTACCAATCTAAACGGTGATCACTAGAAGTAACAGTTCGAGAGGTATCAAGATCAATAGATTGGACACAGTAAGAGATTTACCGTATGGATGACATTAGGGATTTCTTTTTGGCTGACAGACTGCTTTATCAACATCACATTGAGAAAGTACACTCTCCAAATTTTCAAGGGGTGATCAACAATCAATGCTACATTGATAATTTCTTCTGAGTTTGCAGTTTCCTCCAACAAACATTCCAGGTACATGAATTGCTAAAAACTCATGTAAAATTATACTCGGTGAAAATCACAAATTGTCTCAATCATCAGCTTTATATCATGTATCAGACATTATCTAGGTTTGATGGATGGTGCCGTAGATATAAATAGGAATTGATGCCTTTGGCAAAGACCACGACACAAACTCTGGCACACCATATTAAGCCACCACCTTTTTAAGATTTTATCTAATTTTGTCTGACATCATAGTCAAAAGTGGTAAACAACACTCCTGATGAATGTCACCACAAGCGGGAAGCCATAATTTACAACTTGTGTGGTTTGGTATGTTTGAATCAAGATTATACAAGGTATTCTGAGATTGGTCCATGCATGGCTTGTTATTTCAAAACTACATACAGCAAACTGGCGGCTTCTGTGATATGACTGGAGGTATAAACACATAGATGTCCAACAATCAAGTCATCTCAATAAGTTTATTACATTCATTCACAAGTATAACAACCTTCACAGTTGCAATTCAATCCATAATCGATAAGTCTATAAAAAGTCCTGTATTACCTTTTACGTCAATTCAAGCAAATTATATGAATATACCTGCATGGATACAGCAATAAAATTACATACACAAGATTAGCAATTTTTCATCGATTTTTGCATTAGTCCAGTGTTGAAAACAACTGTGAAGTATCAGCAAGCCATGGAAATTCAAAATTTGTTCAAATGCTGTGGGGCATAACGACTTGATTATAATTTTTTGAAAGGCAGTCAGCCTGCAGCAGTTGCACATGTAAGACTAGAGTAAGTGATAATATCAATCAAAATTTTTGGTACATTGCTTTTATAGTTCTGGCAATAATGGAAAGAAACTGAGCACCCCGCCTAACAAAAAATTTCTTACATCGAAGTGGACAAAAATTGTACATGGAGTTATTTCACTTTTAATTTTCAATAGCATCGAAAAAGTTTATTCGAATCCAGCCTATACCTGAAATCAACCTTATAGCAGCTGAAAACAGGCCTATCATATTTTCCACATGAAAATTTTTTTAAATCTGCTAAATTATGTAATTCTAGGATGAAGATAAAACCATGGGGAGAATGAGAGACTGAGGAAAAAAAGACATACGTTTCTGCAATGAGATATCATTTCACACGGAAAAATGAAACATTATCAAGTAGATCTCAAATGACGATGAAAAAACTCTGAAATTCGCAACAAAAATTGGCAACTAAAGGTTGAATGATAGCTTAGAGCTTGCCCTCTGACCTGTCATCCTGCCAGCAGCTGGGAGCAGCAGAGAACAGTCATCTGGGCTGGATGGCCGAGGCGGAAATTAAAGAGTGCGGCCAAACTGAATAACAAGGCTGGCCATTCAGGTGGAATGAGGTACAAATAATCACTGCATATCCACAGATGGGAAAGGGAGGACAAAGTGGCCCAATTGCTCCAATTACGCCCTACTACAGCCATGATAACCATCCAGCCCTATAATGTCTTGAAACAAAGGAAGTAAGACAAGATCAAATTCTGACTTTTTCCCTCGTCAACTTGCATTGGCTGTACACCGATGAGATGGAAATGAAACTCACAATGACAGCATTGGAGTTCAGATTATTCTAAAAATTCAGAACAGCACTCAAGGACCAAAACATTGTTTTCATCTGGCTAGATTTGTCATCGAACTTTGTAGAATAGAGCCATCTTTTATTGCAACCAGTTCTCGGTCTTTCTTATTCATCATGGATGAACTTATGAACTCTGATCATTCTACTGTGGATCAGTATGTGAAAGAAATGACCATACATTGACATCAAAACTGCTGATGTAATCGAACATCAGAGAGAATAACCTAATAAAAGATAAATGGGCTTGACCAGTAAGAGTAATAGGCCTTTGAAATTAAATTTCAAACAGGTCATCAAAGCTGCAGCTTTCAATGAAAAACTCATTCATTATGTAATTAATGATGTGATTAATTTTCATATTTTTCAAAGATGCACCCTGAAAACATGAAAACTAATTATAAGTCATACAATATCTTCGGGTTTGAAAAAGTAGATTTCTGCATTGCACATGGAGATTAAAGTCAGAAACTCAATATGATGCTTCTATTACAATCATACTGCTACTGCTTTGTTTGTTTCCAAATGAAAAACATTGGAATTGAAATGAAATACCTACAGTCGTGGCTCATGGCTGCCAGGAACGAGAATTCAATGGCTGATTTTAGAAGCAGTTGATTCAAAAGATGTAAGGATGTACGCTTATCATGACGGCACATACTCCCCTAGCCCTAGGCTAACAACTAAGATAAGGTTACACCGAAATGGCCTTGGGCATCGAGAATGCACTATAACATCGAATGTAACTGCACTTATCAAACTGAAAAAGCAGTTAGTAAGTCTGTAGCCCCAGGTGACATCACAAACTACAAGTATGATTTTGTACATGTTTCAGTGCACGTAAAGAATGACGTGGAGTGTGATGGAAGCATTTACTGAATAACATAAATTGATACAGGAATTTTGTTCTTCAACCCAGGCCTGCCCCTCTAGGATCAGATATCAATGACATGGAATAATTTTCCTACTTTTTCCATGTTGGCACTTCAGTTGCTGAAGCATTCAGTTGATGCTCAGAGGATCAAAGAGGCTTTAACTTCCCATGAGAGTCTCAAATGTTAAATGATTAAAATGATAAAAGGAATTTTAGGTTACAAAATACACAGCATGGCCATGAAAAACAAGGCATACATGTACTATTATAACCAAGTACGGTCCACTTGACCCTCTCAAGAGATCGGTTACAATGATGACATAATTCTGTTGGCTTATAAAGCATTAGGACAGATTATCACATCAGGAAGACACTGATCAAATTCTGTTACGGATATTTCAGATGTGCAGACCGGGAGATCAGTTCCGTGGTGCTTGATGATGCCGGTATTTCCCTAATTCCATAACCCAGTAATGGCAACCACTCTGATGGCAAAGTGAGAATAATTGTCACCAAAGGCCATATCTCCACGAGGTGATAGATCCAGGATGGAATGCCACATCTTCACCTGAAGATGACATACACTTTCAATTCCGTAATTACATTGCAGGGAACAAAGGTCAAGCATTTTGTTAATGCCATCAAACCGAACCTCGTCAAAGTTGGCTCCAAATTAGATCATAGCATTAGGTTATTACATCTAATGGCAAATTGTAAATACTTAGAAAAAGCAATTTGGGTGCTATTACGTTCTTTAAACAACTAATGCATCTTCTTTGTAGTATCCTGTGACAATTCTTTGTAGATAGCTGCTGGGGATTCTGCATTATTCAAAAGTAATGCCGACTGCCATTCCAGATGAGGTCAGTTTGTCAGCTTATCCATTGCCCAGGGGGACCCATTGATGTGACTGCTGTATACCCATGGGATCACATGAAGGAAAACACACGACAGAGACACCAGGTCAATCGCGCTGTTTGAAAAAAACACCTGCTACTGGTTTTGAGAAATTTTGTATGTACTTACCATTGCACTTGAGAAAATTCTGGACTATAAATTGGATGTGGGTACTGGCTGGGGTGTGGAGGGATGGGGTACATGGGTGGTCGCGGTAAACCTGAAATGACACAGGAAAGTGGTCTCAAAAACTGTGATATCATACAAATCGATGAAAGGATTTCTGCCCCGGGAACCAAGAAATGAATATGATAAATACAACTTAAGTTTTCAGAGTGGCATTGCAAAACTTTTGCAATCACAAATACTGTCAATAGCTGAAAACAGAAAATGACTAGTATTGAAAATTGAACATATTGAATCTGTATCGACAAACTGTATAATGATTCTATGATATACTAGTATTACAACAACTCTCTCCGAGGCCCAATCATCTTCTAGGGCAACAACCTCACATGAGACAGTAGCTGTTATGGAACATACAAATCCCTTGCGGTATTGAACAGATTTATCTGCATTGACAGTGGCTAGAATCTTACACTTCCACACGCTATGATACCGAACCACTGACCATGGAACTCCTCCTAAGCCGTGATATCGAACCACTGACCATGGAACTCCTACTAAACCAACATTCGGCTCCGAAGACACAAAGGTAACTAAAACAAAACCACCGCAGAATGCACATCAAAGGCTTTCCTTTGATCAGGGTATCAAAGCCCTCCTCATCCCGGAATTCCTTTGAGAGGTCAAGACCAAAGACAATGATTCTAATAAGAGGTTGATGGAAAAAGGGATCCGTCAACATCAAACATGTACTTCAATGGAAATGCAACCAAGTGTTGGCCAAAAGGAGTCAACCATGCTTGAAATGCATTAGTAAAACCTGCTTGTCAAGATTAACCCCATTAAAATGTGGCCCAGTCTTTCAAAATGTGACTATTTGGTGACTTTGTTTACATTTGACACACACAGGCAACGCAATGGATGGTAATGTGGTTGCATGTGTGGCTGATGCAGAATGAGTGCAACTGAGGATGCCAAATTGAGGACATTCAAAGGAGAAACCTGCTGATTAAATGCAAACTGAGGACAAGGATGCCAAATTGAGGACAATAAGTGGGGAAGCTGCTCATGAAATCAAATTGAGGACATGACAAGGAAAGACCTGCTGATGGAATGGAACTAGACCACTACAAGGAAAACCTGCTGAGGCAATTGACTAGTCCAAACTAAGTGAACACATTAAAAGGAGAAACCTGCTAAATATAAATGCAACTTAGGATGCGGAACTGGGGACACTAAGGACTTAGAACCCAGTGATTCATATTATACAGCGTATTAGCACAGGAGTCATACACAAACAGAACACTCGAAGTGTGAATCACACAGGTTTGTTTCTCGCCAGCGAACAAAGAGGACAGTGAACACTTCTCATGCTCTGCTCAACCAACTGAATCATCCAAAATTCAACAACGAAAAACAATGCATTGGAAAAAAAGATTTTCAGTGTATCACATTACAACTGCATAGCATGGCATGAAAGTCAAGTGAAAATTTGGCTCTTGCATGCCTGATAACTGCATGGACACTTGGCACATCATACATGTAAATTTCACCAAAAGACAAAAGAGGACAGTTTACACCAGCGAAAGGCTGGCGAGTGGGCAAAACCAGACATCCACTGACGTCATCTTCAGCTTTGAATGTGGACAGACAAATTAGCATCAATTCCTTGATATCCAATCCAAACGGTCAAGCCTGGCATGGTGTTCATTTGGAGTGCATGCTCTTAGAACTTCCTCAAGGGGGGGGGGGGGGGAGGTTGTGGCATTTGCTGTTCCACAACTGCTCAGCTTCTATGGGTATCTTCTGAAAGTCAGCAAACCCCACGAACCAAGCAATCTCCTCCCATGTCAAAATGGAAAGGTAAAGGTGTAAACTGTCAGTGTGAGCTAGAATGTTGTTAAGAATGTCAGGATGACCACCAATCTTGTGTGTGGAAGGTCCGCACTGCCTTTCAATCTCTGACAGCATGGATTGGAAGCTGCTGGCCACTTCCTCAAGAAGATGTTTGTGCCCATTGCACCTTGGCTTTCCTCTCAGAGATATAGTCCTCAGCTGTTCCTATGAGACTTCTAGTTCGTCCCAGTGTGAAACCATGCATGCACCAGAATGATGAGTGAATCTCACTTTCGGTGTTGGGTACATTTAACCACTCCTCAAATAGGGTTGTGGATCTTTTCCTACTTTTGGTCAATGAGGGTCTAAGTTAAGGGGTCCATCTGCCTGTACTGATGATCAGGAAGTGATTCTCAATCAAGTTTCCTTTCAAAGCAGATATTCCCAAATTCTTGTCCAACACCATCCAACGTCATCCCTGTAACTAGATCTGGGAAAAGGTTTGTTCAAATCATAAGACAGGGTTTTGTCTTGAATGTTGGTGTTTCCTTCTTGCAGTTTCTCGCTTTGCCCAACCTTGTTAATGTTTGTTGATATTCCTCACAAGCAAGGGTTGCTCACTCTTCATCAGGCAAACTGGAGATTTGATATCGCAGGACCTTCCCTTCTTGATTGATAGACATAAGTCCTACATTGCAAAGATTTCTTTCCCAAAATAGGTTATCCAACAGATTCTTCAGATCACTTCCTTCGACAAGAATTACTTCATAACAGATTCTTCAGATCACTTCCTTCGACAAGAATTACTTCATAACAGATTCTTTAGATCACTTCCTTTGACAAGAATTACTTCATAACAGATTCTTCAGATCACTTCCTTCAACAAGAATTACTTTGTACGTATGACCATAAATTTGATATTGAGGCAGCCAAAGTGATAATGGGAATGTTCTTGGACACAACCTTTTCCTGAGCAACAGCTGACATCGCGACGTACGGAGAAATTGATAGACGTGGACGTTCAGGCACAGTTGAAAGATCACAAGGGTGAATGAAGAACATCGAGAGAAAAAAATGAAAAAGTGAATTTCACAAATGAAAGTAAAACAAATTGGTGTAAGTGATGAAATGTGTCAAGCGTCGAGCAGAAATGAAGAGTTGGTTTGTATAACAGGAACTGTATGTCCGAATCAAAAGTGGAAATAGCAGAAAACCAGAATTTGGAAACTTACCGAAGCAATCACTGTAGACCGCAGCAAAGCAGATGTAACAGCGATCAGCCAACATCGCT
>NMRB01000025.1:945682-958771 GCA_002633025.1 Notospermus geniculatus | reverse complement strand
GGATTCAGGTTTAGGAATGGGGGGGGGATTCACCCTGGGAGTTGATTATGACTCCCATCATCATAAAACTGCTGCCCTCTTCATCTAAGAATTCAACATCTTCAAAATCTTTGACAGGTTTATGGAGCTCTCTTCTCTGAGGATGGCCAGTGGTACCGCTGTCAACCATTGTCAGTTATCTCGGACACAATGGTAAGAGTTTTATATTTTCCCATTCATTTAGATGAAATAACAAGTTGAATTGTTACCAAGCAATCACTGTTGATTCATTTTGCTCGAATAGAGGATTGATTTTGTCAAAAGTGTGATCTGTCTTCCAGACGGTGGTCCAGTATATTGATTATGGGAATAACGAGCGGGTCGAGAACAGCAAGATCGTGGAAATCCCGAACACCCTTCTTTCTGCCCCTCCGCACGCTGAGAAATACGTGTTACTTAATGTTGAGCCAACATCTGATGACATAGAAAGTGATCAGTACAGAAAGGTGCGTATTCTTTCCCTCGGAAGTATGTTAAGACGCTTCTTGTGCGAGTTGGGCAAGTTCCTGTTGTTCGTTTCCTTATGGTTAAGCCTTGGCCTTGACACAAACGACTGCCCGTAGTTTTCAATGGTTGAATTGGCCAGGGAGAGCCAACCTTTTTGTACAGCTCAGGATTTCCGCCGGAAAAAAAATGAGGGTACCGACCCAAAAAAAATTTTTGGAACAAATTTTTGTTTAAAAAAAGTTTTGAAAAATTTCCCAATTTTTTTTGAAAAAAGATATTTCAAACAAATTTTTTTTTGAATTTTTTTTTATTTTTAAAAAGGTTTTAAACGATGTTTGGTGCTATTTTAGGCGTATTTTGAAGCATAAAATTCCGGCGCCGGTCATGCTGGTTGTTTGGTTTCATCTGGCATGTCATGGAAAAATGGTTACCCAACGTTTTCGAGGGTACGGATCCGTACCCTGGAAAAATTTAAGGGTAGGGAATTTTACCCATTTTACCCTCTGGCGGAAACCCTGCAGCTGTTTGATTTCACACCTTGATCTTGTGATGTTTTCAGGCTGTTGATTACCTTAAGGATATCACGGATGGCAAACTCCTCGATGCTGCCATCTACGGCGATGATCCACTCAGTGGTGCCGTAGCAGTGGAACTCTCATTTGAAGGGGAAAATATCAATACACAGTTGGTGGAGAAAGGTTACCTGAAGAAGAGGACAGTGTCTCTCACTGATCATATGAATCTCAAAGGGCCACGGAATGTTCCCATGGGTGGCATGGAGGAAAATATGATGCCACAAAGGTAGTCTTTTCACTTGATGTCTGGTACATCATCCCTTAAACGCCAGAGAGGCGATGATCGTCAATAGGAGTTTGTTGAACCTTGCCACGAGGTCGCCTTCTGTCAAGGATATCCAGGCAGACCCACGTTGGTCATTTCATTTCATTTGTACCTCTCAACTAAAGGCGCTGCTCCACTTGACAGTTTTCTCGCATAAATTGGCTCACAATGGGCAATTCACCATTGTTTGTGTCCTGTCGGCTTACGCTGGGGCCAATGACACAAACAACTGCTCGCAGTTGAGTTGCCCATTGAGAGCCAACTTCTGCGAAAAAACTGTCAAGTGGAGCAGCGCCTTTAGGATAACATGTGTAAGATCCAAGTGTCTTTGATTGAGAGTTTCCATTGTATGCGTGTATTCTTCCAGAGAACCAAGAGAAAAAGGCGGCTATCCCTACCAGAATGCAGGCCAGCGTGATGTTCCTTGGGGTACACCATCAGGGGAGGATTGGGGTTCACCGAGTCCTGAACTACCAGGACAGGAAGCACCACAATGGGGTGGTCAACCCCAGGCGGGGCAACAGCAGAGTATGCCTAATCAGTCCAACTGGGGCCAACCTCAGCAGCAAACAACATATTCCAACCAGATGATGAATCGTCAGGTTACATCACCGGGTAGTCAGATGAATCGAGGAGGGATGGGTCAGGGGAAGGGAGGCCCAGGCCCACGGCAGGATAATCTTCAGCTGAAAGTGGAGAAGGCCAATAGGGAGATCATGAAACTACAAACAGAATTCTCTAAGGCTGTAACAGAGAAGGACGCGGCTTTGTTAGAACTTGGCACTTTGAAAGGACGAATGAAGGTCAGTTCTCCAAGTGGAAATGAGAGTTCGGGTTGAGGATGAGGAAGTTGACATTTTGAATTGAATCATCGATGAATTTGCCCCTAAATTTCAGAATTGAAATTTGTGTTGTATCTTATCTTCAGCTGGTAACAGAGGAGTGTGCTGCGGTATCAAAGAGGGCCCATGACCTTAACATTTCGAACAAACTGAAAATACTCATGTCAACAGTGAACAAAGTCAAACTAATGAGGTAAGGTGAACATGGTCCAGAATGCCTGAAGATTTTAATATGCAGAGTCCCTCACACGCTATCCACATTGAAGGTCAAATTGGTCAATGCATGTTATCCTCTGAGTCATCTGCATGAGGTGAAGTCTTTCATTGGCCAATTTTTAGTTGCTCCTGCGAGTCCGATGTGGTTGTTGTTATCAATGTCATTATTCTCTTCAGGATACAGTTCCCCACGGACGACAGTTCCCCTGATCTGATCCAAAATGCGATCAACCTTGTCACAGCTACTGATGTGAAAATCACACCGGATATGGAGCTGATTCGAATGGTGCAGGTCGCGTTGACTCGTTACAATGAATGTCAGATGAAAATTAAACAATGTCAAGATCTGGTGAGTAGAGGCTTCTGTTGTTTTCTGGTGCTGGGGGGTTAAACTTATGGTTGTCCAATGTAAGCACGAGAATTGAACCCACATTCAGGCAAGACATCTCCTCGCAACCACTGCACCACTACTGCACAGCCAGCATCTGGCCACATTGACATAATCTGATTCTTTTCATGATTTTCCTTCCAGGCAGAATTAGAGGGTCTCATCTCCGAGAGGAATGAATCAAGGAAAGTTCTCCATGAAAAACTTGATTATTTCCTCCAAGCTACAAAAGCTCTACCAGTCGAAGCCAGGGGCAGTGCTCTCAGAGAATCCATCAACCACTTAAAGTTGACCTATGCAACGTTTAAAGTAGGCACTGTCTCATCAGGTGCGACGTTGGAGGAAGTGATTCAGAAGTACCAAGAATGGAGGGTGAGTAGAGGGACTCGGAGGTGGACAAGTACAGGGCTGCCAACCCATACGGGATACGCGTATTTGATACGGGAATGACACCATCAATACGACAGTACGATTTGCAGTGTTGAAATACGGGATAAACTGCTTCCAAAATACGCCCCAAAAACCTGCCAAACTACGATTTCAAATCCATGAAGCAGGAATAAATTTCTGTAAATAATTAAAAATCTTTTCAATCATTTGGTTTTTGTTCATTTCAACCACAATACCCCTGCACCCTAAAGCCAGTTACATCCGTTGCGCTGTCCCGCCGGCGGGATTCATTGGGATCACTGAACAGTCTTCCACGGAAGGCTTCGAAAACTTCAAATGATCACAGAAATTTTCTCCTTCAAAGTCTCCAATCCATCCCCAACACATTCCTCTGAAGTTCTTGGCCCGTTTGGGGGGTTTCTGTGTTGGCACAAGGACATCACCAACAGCCAGACGCACTGGATCAGACCGACACATGGTGTTTCAAATTTGACGATCTGAGCACCTTACTGAGCGGATCAGCTCTGCCTGCAAGAGGCGGGAAATTCAAACTCTCACTGAAATAACAGTGATTTATGTGATGTAGAACGAATATTGACGTCAATCATTTGGTGTTTACAATGCATAGGCATTAGCTATTGTGGAAATATATCCTGTTTAACCCCTTCCTGATCCTACACAAGCTGGATAGGTACACTTGTTGCTTTTTAACCCATTATTACCAAAAACTAATATGGACTAAAATTGTCCTGGGGCAGCAGCCATTATCGTAACTGTTGTTGAGAGCCTGACTTCAATAGCGGAATAAGGAATGTGCTATTTATCAGGGATTCTGCCAGGATTGTCAAGGAGGGGGAGAAAAAATGTCAAAAAAAATTTTTTGAAAAAAAAATTTTTTGAAAAAAAAATTTTTTTGTTTTTTTTATTCAAAATGGCCTCCAGTGTCATTTTTTACACGCCAAAGTGCAAAATTAGTCTTCCTTCTGCACGAAGCACAAAATACACTTATTTGGAAGGAAAATACACCTAATTTTGAGGCATAGTTTAAAATACACTGTGAACACCCCAAAATACACTAAGTTATACCTAGGAGTACACAGTTGGACGAGAAAGGGTTGGCAGCCCTGCAAGTAGCAACAAGGGTTTTCAGAAGGGCACAGTGGGAACATCGATCGGCTCCTACCCAGTTGCTCCTTCTGAGCGTCTCGGTTCAATCCCTCGCTCTCCATGTGATACAGGGGGCAACTCTGACAGCACAGGTTTTCTCCCGGCACTCCGGTTTCCTTCTACTGTTGATCAGATCAATCATCTTCCTGTTGATCTTGAGTGGAAGAAATCACCACACCGATCTGCTTGACGTGTTCTTTCCATTTGTATTTTCAGAAAAAGATGAATGCGGTTTACTATGAAGTCAGGACACAAACAAACACAGCCCATAATATGGTAGACAGTTCGTTGAAGGCTATACAAGAGGTATGGCTAACTGCCCAGTTCATGCTGTGATAACCAAATTTCCCAGTTCATCACCGAGATCTCGTAACAAAAAATGTTGTATGTTTCCTTAGATTGCCAATTCATATGATTATCATTCCAGCTCCTATCCCTTGATTTCATCATGATGCCAGAGAGCAAGATCATACCACCCGATCTCGATGGACTCATTGACAAATTACAGGTCTCTGTCGTTAGAGAAATGGAAATGTCTGATCTGGTACGTTCCATTTTATGCGTGGGAAGAGATTTTCACAGCCAGGGGGAGGAGGGGCAATTATTGTAATAGCTATATTCCATATTTCTAAGTACACAAAGTAGTGTAGAATGAGGCTGATATTTCAGTTGACCGTGCCCCCGATTTTGATATACACAGAAAGTTTCAGTGATTGAAAGTTGAATTATGATCCACGAATTGAGATAGAAACTCCATTGATATAAGGGACTTAATGAGTAGTATCTCTTGTTTTACAGGAAAGAAGTGGTTTTGCAGCGTTAGTCTCCAGAACGCTGTCGTACTTGGTCGACGACATGATGGCTGAGTTGAAAAGTATTGACCAACTGGCAGCGATGCAGAATGCTTACAGTGTAATGAAGGAGAGCCTGGTTCAGTGGTTAGATGAGAAGCCGGATCTCGGACCTCTGCAGGCCATCAGGAAAAACTTCAAAGGCCTTAAGTCGAAGTTAAGGCACAAGTTGGCTGATAAACATGATGCCGAAGAGGTAGGTTCAGTAATAAATGAAGACAGTGGCTGTGAATGTTTCCTCTTATTTTATTTTATTTTTATTTTATCTTCTATTTAATTAAATTTATCTTATTTTTAAATTTTAATTATTTTAATATTTTCAATATTAATTTAATTTATATTATTTGATTTGATTTTAGTTTATTTTGTATTATTTTTATTTTTTATTATTTTTAATTTTTAATAGATATAAAAAATTAGTTGTGGAAAATACTAGTTTAGAATATCCGAATAATTCTTTTTGGATATTTGTTGTTTTTCAGAGCGATGAAGATCAGGAGGATTTGATCCGAATCAACCTTGAGCTCGCCCAGATCCGTGTTGAAACCCACGCTACTTATTTGGCCGAGGATGAACAAATGGTAAGGTTTAATCGTAATACAGATACAGACAGACAGACAAGATGAAATTTATATTGGTGATGAAGACAATAAGTTGTTGCTCTTCCTGTTGCAGGTGAAGTTGGCTGAGCTGTACACGGATCACTTCCCAGAGCTCTCCCTACAACATCCCGAAATAGCGATTGATAAATATGTGGTGAGTGACAAGCAAGGAACCTCTTTTTACCTTGGACTTAGTCAAAAAATTTACCTACGGTACATGTAAATTCAAAAATGTCTTAAAACTTGAAGAAGTTATAAGCATGAAATTTGTGATGCCTTGACGAGAATGCTCTAATATGCATATGTTCCATTCTGAGTCATTGATTACAGGAATACGGTGGTCTACTGAAGCTTGGTCTAGATCTAGACCAGTTTGATCTCCAGCCATTGCCGGAAAATGAGAAAAGTTCGGTTTATCAAACGGTGTTCAATCGGGACAACGCCATTCTTAAGGTAGGTTGCAGTCAATGACAATAGGAGCTGTCAGCGAGTTGACCACTATAGGTGCCACTACGGCCCAATTCAATGCATCTAGCGGACCCAGTCATTATCGATCGAGCAGCGATCATAATAGATTTCCTGTACATTTGGTCCGCTAAGACTGTGCTGCCATCTGTTAGCAATATGCGCGGCTGACTGCTCCTATTGATTGGTGACAACTTTTGGCTTGTTCTTGTGATTCTAATCGTGGGGGTGGGGGTGGGGGTGGGGGGGTTGAGATGGGGGTCATTCAGATTCTACCAGAATGGTGAGAGAATTCGTCCCTGTGTTTACTTGTAGGAGTTCATCCTGGATGAAACCATGGGCATCATGAAGGATGAGTTCTTGGCAAGAGCTGTAGCCTACAGTCAGCTGAAACATGGCAATTTACTCAAGATTGAAGCCCTTTTCTTTCATAAGGTAAGTTTCGTTTTACCTCTGGCTCTGATTTCACCTGATCTGAGCTAGGAATTATCCAGTTTCCTTGCCAGGCTTCCTCTGCCTGGTAGAAAACGAAGTGGGACTACCCAAAGTAGAAATGCCTCTTTTCTTTTGTATTGACTGCATTTGATGATTAAGTAATAATGATAGAGTAAGACCAGGTACATGTAGTGAAGTCTTTTTGGTTGATTCTCTCCTTCCCATTCTGTTCTCCAGAACAAGAGACAAGCCTACCTGCTGTTCAAGCAGCATACAACACTTACTAGTCAATTGAACGAAGGCTCCATGGACGAAGTTGCAATACATAAGTGTCTCCTCGGAGTTCTGAGGGGTTTAACAGCGTTACATGAGGTTAATATTGTCCACGGAGCCATCAAGCCTGAGAACATACTCCTGGACAGTGAGGGGAATGGAATCCTGACTGATTTTGATTTCACCAAATCTCTGGTAAGGATTCGATCTCATTATTGAAGACATCAAGGTCTGTCCAAATTTTTGTTCAATTTGACCTCTGGCATCGGGTCACCTCTCTTTCAGGGACAGCATATCCGTCCCAATGATGTCCGTAAGAGGTTCAAAACTTCTATATTATCTATATGTGTGACACCAACCAGGATGTTTTTGGGCCGAAGAAGAGTACAATACATGGAACATCTAACTTATAAATCGTTTTTTACAGGGCCAAAGAGCGTGCTGTCTGAATATGTTGAAGACGGGCCTCATCTTGAATGCACCCGAAACACGTATCAGTTCCGATGTCACAAAAGCTGTAGATATATACAGCTTTGGTGTTCTTTTTGTCATGGTATGTAGAGTTAAAGGTGATTTTTCTTTGACAACATAGGTTTTCTCTGGGCACTCTGATTTCCTCCTGCTGTTCATGAATTTGCCCAATATTGTCTATGAAGCTAAAAGTTAAAGTTAAAGTTTGGGTTTATAGTCTGATATCAACAACGGTAGATGTGTCATCCGACTTTACACTTTAACCCCAGTCTATCCTGAAAACTTTCAGTAGAACTCAGATGAGCTGCCCATTCAGCGCTACTATCGAGCATTTCCAACCAGTACCCATTTTATACGCCTGGGTGGAGAGAGGCCAGTGAGGCAAAGAGACCTGCCCAGTCTCATGCCAGCAGTGGGATTTGAACCGGGATCCTCTGACCGCTAGTCGGAGACCCGAACCACTACACCACCGTGGCTCCCAATATACTATAATAATACTATACATGTATGTGATGCTCACCTCTCCTCATCTTTCCCTTTAATCTAGATGCATTTCCCGACAAGAACATTCCGGTGTGCAGTAAGTGGAATCCCCATCGTAGAAAACACAGGTTGGGTAAGTATTGTCAAATACTCTTCCTACTCATGAAGTAAGAGACATGCGAAGTGCAGCAATCTTTGTCCCTATTCCAGGCTCAGCCAACAGTCATTATGCTGGAGAATCTCCTTAGTCTCATACCAAATAACCGTATATCGGCAAAGAATCTCCTGACACTGCCATACTTCCACAATCCATGCATCCCAAAAGAGCACACTGAAGTTAAAGATGGTCTTCAGCTGGGGTAAGCACATTTCTTCATGTGGTACATACAGTCATTTTAAATCTAACGTGTTGAACCTCACAATCCAACTTGTCAAAAAGCTGCATGGATGACTGCCGTAACCCTCCGACATCTGGCCAGATCAAGTCATGATAAATTCTCTAAAAACTTTCAGGGGAAAAGAACCATCTCCCACTTCAGAGAGTGTCCCAGCTGAATCTCTATCTGAGATAGCTTTAGTCTCTTCTCTTCCTGAAAGCGATTTAGGTGAGTATGGACATTTATTTCAAAGATCTGCTGCACGACCCCAATAGACTCGGTCGTGCCTTGGAGTACATTCCCAAACCTGGAGTCCTCAGCCACAAAGGCCTTCTTCCTGAATTTTCTGATTTCTCCACCACAGGTGAACAAGACCTGGAAGAGTCAGCAAACACCCCTCTCCCGGAGGATGAGATGCCAGAACTGGATGAATCCTGCGAAGACCAGTACATCACCAGCGAGAATGAAGTTGTTCCCGAACCTGAAGGTTTATCACATGCCATTCCAGATGTGGTGACACAAGCTGCAGATGTGCCTGCTGTTAGTAGCACAGACGTAAGATTTACCATTTTACCATGCAAGGGTAAAATTCCATAATAATTAGACATGATGGTATACTCTCCTAGGGGTTTTAACAAGTTGTATTTGACATCTTTTTCAGGATGATGCAGAGGAGGTGAAAGAGGAAGAGAGTACATCACCAGAAGGTAAATTTTGACCATGTAGAGTGATCGCATGTAGGACTTGTGACCGGGAGGCCACGGGTTGGATTCCAAGTTGAGCACTTCTTACTCTCAGCTGGTCTGAAAAGATTAATGATGCTCTGATTGGCCACTGTGTCAATTGTAAAGTGTTGGGCTCATAATTGTAAAAGCGTTCCTTATGTTGGCTCCCTCTCCGTCTCCTGGCTGAAGGACTAAACATCATTTCAGGTACAACAGATGATGCTGAAGGATGAGAAAGGAACAAGATGTCTCCCGTGATGTGTCATGAACAAGATGTCTCCCGTGATGTGTCATGAACAAGATGTCTCCCGTGATGTGTCATGAACAAGATGTCTCCCGTGATGTGTCATGTATGATGATGTCCTGTATACAGATTGTGTTCATTTTTCATCATCAAGGGAACTTCAACCGTTCCTAATCATACTTATATTACGTTATTGATACTAGACTTTTTGTTTGAAAATATACCAAAAAAGATGAGAGAAAATATTTTATGTTTTTTCCCAAACCACCAATTTGATTACATTTGCTACCAGGGTGAAATCTTGTCAAAGCACTTGCATCACTGTATTTCGAAGGAAAAGGTAGGCGTACGACAAATGCCCTCTAGAACTGAACTACCATGATAGTTCAACAGCTACAGCCACAAATACAGAGATGGCTGTAGTATTATATATAGCAAAGTTCAGTTCATTGAGGCTGATATTTTGCCAGCTGTCGTCAGAATTGGGATTACGATTAGTGATATTTGGGTCGGGGGTGATATTTATGGTCCCTACATATCAATGTAGGGACCATCTTGATATCACTGGGACAGACTGGGTAGGTAGGAAATTTTTATTTCTTCTTCTTCCACACTCGATTGGGACACGATTGCATGAAAACCACTCAATGACCTCAAAATCAACCAGTACCGTTGAGTAGTGAATACTNCTTGTTTTTGTAGTATTATGGCTTTGTTCTTTTAGTACCTATGTATCTCTCTAGTATATACGGTGAATAAAGCTTTCGTAATTCGTAATTCGATCGACAGATCCTCTAGGAATGTAGGTCCAGTGTCAAGTTAGTCATGAAATTCACGACTTCGAATATTTGGGATATTCTTAACTATGATGTTATGTTCGGAGACTGGAGTTTTCGGTCTAGTGTCAAGTAGGCCTAGTAGGCTAGGCCTTGGCCTTCGACTAGGCCTACAACTGTAGCCTAGATTTTTTTTAGAGGAGTTTTAGGGGTTGACCTATCCCCATCCCAGGAATTATAATTTTATAATTCCTCCAAATCTAACACAGTCTAAGTTCTAACACACAATCTAACAACCCCATCCCCATGACTGGGACGTTCTGGTATTGGGACATTTTGGTAATGGGACGTTTTGGTATCAGGGTATTGGGACGTTCTGACATGCTGACTGTTAGTGACTGGTACCATGCACATCAAAGTGATGATATCTTTGATTTGCATCAGTCGATATAAAGAAGTGCTCTTGTAGTCTTGCATACATTGCACGTCAGAAAAAAATAAAAATTGTCAGCCATTTCAGAGAAAAAGAGTCTTTATTTACATGTTTTGGTGAGAAAAATTCTTAGACGGCCATCTTGAATTGGCTCACATAAAACAAGAATCCAGCAAATTTCTGGCAATGGTCCCTGATAATCGAGCAGATCATAAAAACTGTTATACAAGCAATAAATACTACAAATAATGATTACTGATGACTAAACCTGAGGTAAAGATTTAATTCTTACATAGAGTCTTTCAGTAATTCAGTGATAAAGCGCATTTGTGTCTTCGGCCGGATACCTGTCCAGGTAACTCCAGTTCTTATTCTATACAAACCCAGCCCGATGTTTACCGGCGGTTGCCGAATCCACACACGTGCTTGCTGTCGATTTCATGCGGTTGTCACTTTTCGTCATTTCATTCGGTGAAATTTGACTCAAATTTGCGGCTTTGCTTTCGGGCAAAATGATTAGTAGCTATGGTCCAAGTATTCACGGTGGAACAGTTACATACGATGTTTTTGTGGGACATCTCCCGCTAGATATTACCAGGGTAAAGTCAACGCATGTTGAATGAAAAATTCATCATGCACTGCATGCAGTGCAGCAGAGACAGACATGCATGTGCAGTGCACTAGCCTAGGGCCTATGTAGATTATGTACAACAAAATGTACACAATCAGTACACAGCATGCACACACACTCATAGTTCTGGCTTCTTAAATACTCAGCAGTCCATTTGATAATGTTATAGTGTTTTAGCCGGTCATGCTAGCCTAATTGCTGTCGCGTCCTCCACCTCAATTGATTAGGCTACCGGGCTAAAGTTTAGAATCCCCCCGTCGCGTCGGAAGTGATGTTACTCCATGGCACACAATGGAAATCCTATTGTACAATGCGGCTTATTCCGTCAATCGATGACCTTTTTTTGGGCACTGACAGGGGATTCTAAACTCGTTCCGATTACCGTATTTCTTTAAACATCTTTTTTTCTGTTCTTTGTTTTTTCTCTCAAAAGTAGGCCTACCGTATGTAAATCGCACATCACTCATCAGAACAGGATCACATCACAGAATTCTGATTTTTTTGTAATCGACCACCACGATGGCACGAATCGTCAGTCAGCACCACCGTCGGACGCCCATGGAACCACCTAACGGTGGGTTCTGGAACTATGCTGTCATCTAATTCTAACTGCGGTAGAACCCTGTTCCATTTTATTCTAGACATAATAAAAATAAGTGCACAAGAATAAGGTTTGGACAAAAGTTCTTAGACAACTAACCAACGTCCTTACCAGACACGACACTAACCTGGTAACCAGGAATCAGTGGTTCCATGGGTGTTCGACAGTGGCGTTGACTGATGATTCGTGGTGGTGGTCAATGACAGGAAACAGAATATTCTGTGATGTGATTAGCAATTCTGATGCGGTTCACATTAATTTTTGAAAGATAAAAAAAGATGTTTTTAAGAAATATTTAGGTGGAGGACGGTACAATACCTACAAAGGGGGTGGTGGATGGCAGGGTTCTGCCCAGGACTGAATGAGTTCCGGACGGAATGGGGGGCCTGGGGGTCCTCCCCCAGAAAAATGTTAAAATTAGACTTGCTGAAATGCGATTTCCTGGCACCTGAGAGTCGAAATAATGAGCTTCTTTATCAATAAAAGCATCCTCGTTTGGCGTCAAATGACCCCGATCCACTCTACTGCAAAAGTATCCCGCCGTTTTTGTCGTTGGTCAGAACTGTGTCAGGAAGCCCCGCCGAGGGAAGCACATTTTGTGAATAACGGGAACAGAAAGGAAATTCGGAAGTGATTATAGTGTGCGTAGCGGGCATCTCTCTTGGTACACTTCGTTAATTCGCCAGATCACTCGCTCAATCTGCATAAATTATGATGATGATAACCGCACCATTCAGATCGATCATAGGCACAAATACGAGATTACTTTCTCTTATGATGATTTTATTGAAGTTCTACACATTTTTATTCAACATTTTTTTTAAAAATCGTGCTGGTCGGAAAATACTCCTTTTAGGCTGAGTGCCGGTCGGCATTTCTGCATCCTGGACGGGGCCGTCCGGCGCCGACCAGCATCAGCAGAACCCTGGGATGGTTGAGGATGGTAGTGGATGGTGGAGGACGGCAATTAGCATGACCCTGTTTTAGCTGTGTACCATGTATGTAGATTTAGCTTAGGCCTATATCATGATATTGTTCTCTCCACGACCACCATCATCTAGCCACCATATGGCACAACTTGTCACTGGACACTGCCCTGGGCCTGGCCTGGGTAGTTTGACAGACAGATAGGCCTACTGGTAGGCTAGCGAGGCCTTGGCCTATTTCCTGACCTGCTTTTAACCGCTGCATAGACTTACATGTACTATAACAAGCCTGTTGTCTTCTCTATCACAGGAGCGGGTCGAGAATCACTATCGTCCCTTCGGGAAAATTCACTCTGTCGTCGTTCGAGATTCAAACAGAGGACCAGATGAAAAGATTTCGTAAGTGTCCTTACCGGTGCTTTTGATTCAAGTTGGCATTTTTAGCTCACCTGTGAGCTTTTGTCGTG
>NMRB01000025.1:927818-945610 GCA_002633025.1 Notospermus geniculatus | reverse complement strand
ACTATGTCACTTTCAATTAGAATTTTGAAATGTGCAGAATTGCTTTTTCAGCTATGTCCGTTTCCTCAGTGAGACTGATGCACAGAATGCCGTCGATGAAACGCGTGGTACCGAGATTCTAGGACACAAAATAATTGTCAGGAGAGCTGAATGCAAGAAGAGGTTGGGTCAACAACAAAGAATAAGCATCTAATCTATATAACTTATGAGCTAGTTAACATTCCTTCACTATCAGGCTTGCCACTTTTATCAGTCAGACTTGATCTGGCTCTCATGAAAAGTGTACTGGTGGACAAAAATCCAGACATCTTTGAAGGCTTTACATGGTTGTTTGAAGTTTGAAAGTTGTTATTTTCAAATTTGCAGAACTCCTGGTCAGGGAGGTGGGGGTGATGGACAGACCAGACCTCAAAATTTCAACCGTCCATCATCTAAATCCCCAGATGATGGGTGAGAAGCCTGATCTTGGTATGTAAATGTTTGGTGTCTTCTCTATGCAAGTCTAGGTATAGTCCGGCAACATCTTAGCCCGACCCATTGGAATGCGGAATAATCATGCCTATTGACCATTTGTGGTCGTTCCCCGATTGTTGACGCTGTGCACCGGTTATTCAAGAGTTGCGTGTGATTAAAGGTCCGTAGAAAATCCAACTGTCAATTTCCTAACTTCTGCATTCCGTTGGGTCACGCTTAGATGTTAGCGGACAGTGAGTATCAAAAGGAACCTAGTTGGAGTGAACAAAACGTTTATGTTTGACATGTGTGGTGAGTGTCTCAGTCTTTGTGAAACTAAGGTAAATAGAATTTCAAAATTGTTTTCAGTCACGATGGGCCGACCTCTGATGAATAACAGGATGCAGATGAATAACCAGCAGCCACAGGTTGGCAGTCAGCTGCAGTCCGAGGACCACTCACAAATGGTTAGCCAATCACAAATGGATAACGAACCTTTGATTGGGAATCCTCCGCAGATCAGCCACTGGCAAGCAGCAGTACCATCAGAACCAGAGGAATCAAGGATCGAGAAACCTCTGGCTAATGAGAGGATGATTGTCAGTTACGTTCATGGTCCACATTCCTTCTGGGGTCAAATGATCAAGGACAACAGTGCACAGGAACTTATCAAGTTATCTGAAGATTTAGCAAGTATTTGTCCATCATCAACTCCAGTTGATGGGAAGCCAGACTTCTCCAAGGTAGGCTGTATTTGTTTTTCCTCTCATTGTATTTCCAATAAAGTATGTCAGGTTTAGGAATGGGGGGGGGTCACCCTGGGAGTTGATTATGACTCCCATCATCATAAAACTGTTGCCCTCTTCATCTAAGGATTCAGCATCTTCAAAATCTTTGCCAGGTTTATGGAGCTCTCTTCTCTGAGGATGGCCAGTGGTATCGCTGTCAACCATTGTCAGTTATCTCGGACACAATGGTAAGAGTTTTATATTTTCACATTCATTTAGGTGAAATAACAAGTTGAATTGTTACCAAGCAATCACTGTTGATTCATTTTGCTCGAATAGATGATTGATTTTGTCAAAAGTGTGATCTGTCTTCCAGACGGTGGTCCAGTATATTGATTATGGGAATAACGAGAGGGTTGAGAACAGCAAGATTGTTGAAATCCCGAACACCCTTCTTTCTGCCCCTCCGCACGCTGAGAAATACGTGTTACTTAATGTTGAGCCAACATCTGATGACATAGAAAGTGATCAGTACAGAAAGGTGCGTATTCTTTCCCTCGGAAGTATGTTAAGACGCTTCTCTGTGAGTTTTCTCGTGCGAGTTGGGCAAGTTTCTGTAGTTCGTTTCCTTATGGTTAAGACTTGGCCTGGATGCAAACGACTGCCTGTAGTTTTCAATGGTTGAATTGGCCAGGGAGAGCCAACCTTTTTGTCCAGCTCAGGATTTCCGCCAGAAAAAAAAAAGAGGGTACGGACCCAAAAAAAATTTTTGGACACTTTTTTTTGAAAAAAAAAATTTCTTTTTTTTTGGAAAATTAAAAAAAAAATTTTTTGTTGAAATTTTTTATTTTTATTTTTAAAAAGGTTTTAAACGATGTTTGGTGCTATTTTAGGCGTATTTTGAAGCATAAAATTCCGGCGCCGGTCATGCCGGTCGTTTGGTTTCATCCGGCATGTCATGGAAAAATGGTTACCCAACGTTTTCGAGGGTACGGATCCGTACCCTGGAAAAATTCATACCCTCTGGTGGAAACCCTGCAGCTGTTTGATTTCACACCTTGATCTTGTGATGTTTTCAGGCTGTTGATTACCTTAAAGATATCACGGATGGCAAACTCCTCGATGCTGCCATATTTGGAGATGATCCACTCAGTGGTGCTGTGGCAGTGGAACTCTCATTTGAAGGGGAAGATATCAATACACAGTTGGTGGAGAAAGGTTACCTGAAGAAGAGGACAGTGTCTCTCACTGATCATATGAATCTCAAAGGGCCACGGAATGTTCCCATGGGTGGCATGGAGGAGAATATGATGCCACAAAGGTAGTCTTTTGATGTCTGGTACATCAACCCTTAAACGCCAGACAGGCGATTAGGGTTTCCGCCAGAAAAAAAATGAGAGTATGGACAAAAAAAATTCTAAAAAAAAAATTTTTGAAAAAAATATTTAAAAAAAAAATTTTTTTTTGATTTTTAAAAATGTTTTAAACGATGTTTGGTGCCATTTTAGGTGTATTTTGAAGCATAAAATCCCCGCGCCGGTGATATCACTTCATGGAAAAATGGTTACCCAACGTTTTTGAGGGTACGGATCCGTACCCTGGAAAAATTTAAGGGTACAGAATTTTACCCTCTGGCGGAAACCCTGGCGATGATCGTCAATAGGAGTTTCTCGAACCTCTGCCACGAGGTCACCTTCTGTCGAGGATATCCAGGCAGACCCACGTTGGTCATTTCGTTTCATTTATACCTCTCAACTAAGGATAACATTTGTAAGGTACAAGTGTCTTTGATTGAGAGTTTCCATTGTATGCCTGTATTCTTCCAGAGAACCAAGAGAAAAAGGCGGCTATCCCTACCAGAATGCAGGCCAGCGTGATGTTCCTTGGGGTACACCATCAGGGGAGGATTGGGGTTCACCGAGTCCTGAACTACCAGGACAGGAAGCACCACAATGGGGTGGTCAACCCCAGGCTGGGCAACAGCAGAGTATGCCGAATCAGTCCAACTGGGGCCAACCTCAGCAGCAAACAACATATTCCAACCAGATGATGAATCGTCAGGTTACATCACCGGGTAGTCAGATGAATCGAGGAGGGATGGGTCAGGGGAAGGGAGGCCCAGGCCCACGGCAGGATAATCTTCAGCTGAAAGTGGAGAAGGCCAATAGGGAGATCATGAAACTACAAACAGAATTCTCCAAGGCTGTAACAGAGAAGGACGCGGCTTTGTTAGAACTTGGCACTTTGAAAGGACGAATGAAGGTCAGTTCTCCAAGTGGAAATGAGAGTTCGGGTTGAGGATGAGGCAGTTGACATTTTGAATTGAATCATCGATGTCATATTGAATTTGCCCCTAAATTTCAGAATCGAAATTTGTGTTGTATCTTATCTTCAGCTGGTAACAGAGGAATGTGCTGCGGTATCTAAGAGGGCCCATGACCTTAACATATCGAACAAACTGAAAATACTCATGTCAACAGTGAACAAAGTCAAACTAATGAGGTAAGGTGAACGTGGTCCAGAACGCCTGAAAGTTTTAAGATGCAGAGTCCCACCCACATTGAAGGTCAAATTAATCCATGCATGTTTTCCTCTGAGTCATCTGCATCAGGCGAAGTCTTTCGTTGGCCAATTTTTAGTGGCTCCTGCGAGTCCGATGTGGATGTTGTTATCAATGTGATTGTCCTCTTCAGGATTCAGTTCCCCACGGACGACAGTTCCCCTGATCTGATCCAAAATGCGATCAACCTTGTCACAGCTACTGATGTGAAAATCACACCGGATATGGAGCTGATTCGAATGGTGCAGGTCGCGTTGACTCGTTACAATGAATGTCAGATGAAAATTAAACAATGTCAAGATCTGGTGAGTAGAGGCTTCTGTTGTTTTCTGGTGCTGGGGGGTTAAACTTATGGTTGTCCAATGTAAGCAAGAGAATTGAACCCACATCCAGGCAAGACATCTCCTCGCAACCACTGCACCACTACTGCACAGCCAGCATCTCGCCACATTGACATAATCGGATTCTTTTCATGATTTTCCTTCCAGGCAGAATTAGAGGGTCTCATCTCTGAGAGGAATGAATCAAGGAAAGTTCTCCATGAAAAACTTGATTATTTCCTCCAAGCTACAAAAGCTCTACCGGTCGAAGCCAGGGGCAGTGCTCTCAGAGAATCCATCAACCACTTAAAGTTGACCTATGCAACATTTAAAGTAGGCACTGTCTCATCAGGTGCGACGTTGGAGGAGGTGATTCAGAAGTACCAAGAATGGAGGGTGAGTAGAGGGACTGGGAGGTGGACAAGTAGCAACAAGGGTTTTCAGAAGAGCACAGTGGGAACATCGATCGGCTCCTACCCAGTTGCTCCTTCTGAGCGTCTCGGTTCAATCCCTCGCTCTCCCTGTGATAGAGGGGGCAACTCTGACACTAGCAAACGTTTTCTCCCGGCACTCCAGTTTCCTTCTACTGTAGATCATATCAACCATCTTCCTGTTGATCTTGAGTGGAAAAAATGCCTAAGATTCACCACACCAGTCTGCCTAACGTGTTCTTTCCATTTGTATTTTCAGAGAAAGATGAATGCTGTTTACTATGAAGTCAGGACACAAACAAACACAGCCCATAATATGGTAGACAGTTCGTTGAAGGCTATACAAGAGGTATGGCTAACTGCCCAGTTCATGCTGTGATAACCAAGTTTTCCAGTTCATCTCGTAACAACAAATGTTGTATGTTTCCTTAAGGCCTCCATACACTGAATGATAAAAGTCGAAATTAATCACTACAATTGTCCGTTCCAAAATACTTTTTGTGGAAACGTTCCATAAATGTTAAAATCTACTGACACTTTTGTGGAGTATTTCAACATGTCGTCAGATCAAGTGCTGTCGAACTGACCATTGCAGCGACTAATTTCGACTTTTGTCATTCAGTGTATGAAGGCCTTTAGATTGCCAATTGATATGATTATCATTCCAGCTCCTATCCCTTGATTTCATCATGATGCCAGAGAGCAAGATCATACCACCCGATCTTGATGGCCTCATTGACAAATTACAGGTCTCTGTTGTCAGAGAAATGGAAATGTCTGATCTGGTACGTTCCATTTTATGCGTGGGAAGAGATTTCACAGCCAGGGGAGGAGGGGCAATTATTGTAATAGCTATATTCCATATTTCTAACCGTGACCCCGATTTTGATATACACAGAAAGTTTCAGTGATTGGAAGTTGAATTGTGATCCATGAATTGAGATAGAAACTCCACAGGTTGATATAAGGTACTTAATGAGTAGTATCTCTTGTTTTATACAGGAAAGAAGTGGTTTTGCAGCGTTAGTCTCCAGAACGCTGTCGTACTTGGTCGACGACATGATGGCTGAGTTGAAAAGTATCGACCAACTGGCAGCGATGCAGAATGCTTACAGTGTAATGAAGGAGAGCCTGGTTCAGTGGTTAGATGAGAAGCCGGACCTCGGACCTCTGCAGGCCATCAGGAAAAACTTCAAAGGCCTCAAGTCAAAGTTAAGGCACAAGTTGGCTGACAAACATGATGCCGAAGAGGTAGGTTCAGTAATAAATGAAGACAGTGGCTGTGAATATTTCCTGTCCGATTTTATTTTATTTTATTTTTACTCAATTTAATTTTAAAAATTTTATTATATTAATTTTTTGAAATATTAAATTTATTTTTTTTTATTTTTATGTTAATTTTTTGAAATATTAAATTTAATTTTTTTGATTTTTATTTAAAGTTTTAATTAAATAATTTATTTTAATTTTTATTTCATTTTATTTTTATTTATTTTTATTATGGTCCCCACACCACAAGTGTGGGGACCATTTTGTTATCACTCAGTCAGGAAAATTCTGCTTCTTTTTCTTCCACACATCACGTGACATTAATTGGGACGCGAATCCCACTAAACTGCTCATTGCATACAAAATCAATCACCACCACCACTTACTTCATGTTTGTATCCAGTGCAGTGGACCAAAAATGTTTCAAAATCTGAACATATATCATGATTTTGAAGCGATTTTTGGTCATATTTTGCACGGCTCGTCTCAGACTCACACACACTCCCCCCCGTCTGTGACTCAGTAAACAGAAGCACGTGTTTGATGAATAAGGTAACATCAATGTGGCAAAATCAGAATTTTAAGGCACGCTTAGGTACTCCGTGACGTCATCACTGGTATGGCTGTTCCGTCTGTGTGGTCGGAAGGGGTGTAATCTATTTTACCAGTAGATGCGAACTCCGTGACGTCATCACTGGTATGGCTGTTCCGTCTGTGTGGTCGGAAGGGGTGTAATCTATTTTACCAGTAGATGTGAACTCCGTGACGTCATCAGTGGTATGGCTGTTCCGTCGGTATGGTCGGAGGGGGTGTAATCTATTTTAGATGGTGAACACATGTTCTTTGTTTACAATTTGGACTGGAATTGTGGTGGCGGTCTGAGTCATGACCAAATTGATTATCCAGCCACGTATCTGCTTATAGTTACTACCTTGAAATCTTTGCACGTGTGGACTTTGACAATAAGGCATTTTGGTGGGTCAAGGAAGTCAACACCACTTTAACCCTTTGTCACCCATATAGGCCTACTTCTGCTATAATAAATCACCACTTCATTTCTTTATTAGGAAACATTACAGGAAATGTGTTGATTTGACTTTTTTCAAGTCATCCCTGAGTCACACATTGAAACTGAATTCAGTATTAACCCTTTGCCACTCAGTACCTTATATTCACCACTCAGTTGTCAATTCAATTTCACAGTAGATCTGCCCCCAGGCCAAACAGAGCAAAAAATCTCACAATTTGGCATCTCCATCCAGTCATCTTTGATGTAAGCAAATTTTGCTCTTTCACTCAGCAAGTGAACCTTCCGTTCCATTTTCCTGTGTGGGGACCATCAAATTTGCTGTCAAGCAAATTTCACAGTTCTAGTTTAGTTATTTTGTTTAGTTTAATTTATTTTTTATTGTTTTATTTTTTTGGTTTATTTTTGTTTTTAATTATTTTAAAATGAGATAAAGAATTAGCTGTTGGTAATACTAGTTTAGAATATCCAAATAATTATTTTTGGATATTTGTTGTTTTTCAGAGCGATGAAGATCAGGAAGATTTGATCCGAATCAACCTTGAGCTCGCCCAGATCCGTGTTGAAACCCACGCTACATATTTGGCCGAGGATGAACAAATGGTAAGGTTTAATCGTAATACAGATACAGACATGATGAAATTTATATTGGTGATGAAGAGAATAAGTTGTTGCTCTTCCTGAGAATAAGTTGTCGGTCTTCCTGTTGCAGGTGAAGTTGGCTGAGCTTTACACGGATCATTTCCCAGAGCTGTCCCTACAACATCCCGAAATAGCGATCAATAAATATGTGGTGAGTGACAAGCAAGAAACCTCTTCTTACCTTGGACTTGGTCAAGAAATTATCTAAATTCAAAAATTTCTTAAAACTTGAAGAAGTTAAGCATGAAATTTGTGATGCCTTGACGAGAATGCTCTAATATGCATATGTTCCATTCTGAGTCATTGATTACAGGAATACGGTGGTCTACTGAAGCTTGGTCTAGATCTAGACCAGTTTGATCTCCAACCAATGCCGGAAAATGAGAAAAGTTCGGTTTATCAAACGGTGTTCAATCAAGACAACGCAATTCTTAAGGTAGGTGGCAGTCAGTGACAATTGATTGGTGACAACTTTTGGCTTGTTCTTGTGAATGTGATTCTAATCATGGGGGTGTGGGGGGGGGGGTGAGGTGGGGGTCATTCAGATTCTACCAGAATGGTGAGAGAATTCGTCCCTGTGTTTACTTGTAGGAATTCATCCTGGATGAAACCATGGGCATCATGAAGGATGAGTTCTTGGCAAGAGCTGTGGCCTACAGTCAGCTAAAACATTGCAATTTACTCAAGATTGAAGCCCTTTTCTTTCATAAGGTAAGTTTCGTTTTACCTCTGGCTCTGATTTCACCTGATCTGAGCTAGGAATTATCCAGTTTCCTTGCCAGGCTTCCTCTGCCTGGTAGAAAACGAAGTGGGACTACCCGAAGTAGAAATGCCTCTTTTCTTTTGTATTGACTGCATTTGATGATTAAGTAATAATGATATGCTGCGTTCACACCTATTTCGCATCGAAATCGGTTTCCGTAAATCGAAATACGGAAATAGATTTGGTTACGTCGGGTCGGGTCACACCACAACTAAACCGATTTCGATTCGAAACAAAACGCGTCACACTCGACCCGAAATAAACTACGTCATGACGTTAGGCCTGCATTGAATGTACACTGTGCAGTACATAACTATTTCGATTTGGCTAATGCGAATCGAAACCGATTCAAATACCGGTTTGGTTAAATCGATATAAAAGTGATCTATTTCGAATTGAGTGTGACGCGTTATATCGGAATAGGCCTTTATTGCGAATTCGATTCGATATAAAACCCTAGTGTGAACACGGCAATAGAGTAAGACCAGGTACATGTAGTGAAGTCTTTTTGGTTGATTCTCTCCTTCCCATTCTGTTCTTCAGAACAAGAGACAAGCCTACCTGCTGTTCAAGCAGCATACAACACTTACTAGTCAATTGAACGATGGCTCCATGGACGAAGTTGCAATACATAAGTGTCTCCTCGGAGTTCTGAGGGGTTTAACAGCGTTACATGAAGCGAATATTGTCCACGGAGCCATCAAGCCTGAGAACATACTCCTGGACAGTGAGGGGAATGGAATCCTGACTGATTTTGATTTCACCAAATCTCTGGTAAGGATTCGATCTCATTATTGAAGACATCAAGGTCTGTCCAAATTTTTGTTCAATTTGACCTCTGTCATCGGGTCACCTCTCTTTCAGGGACAGCATATCCGTCCCAATGATGTCCGTAAGAGGTTCTATATTATCTATATGTGTGACACCAACCAGGATGTTTTTGGGCCGAAGAAGGGTACAATACATGGAACATCTAACTTATAAATCATTTTTACAGGGCCAAAGAGCGTGTTGTCTGAATATGTTGAAGACGGGCCTCATCTTGAATGCACCCGAAACACGTATCAGTTCCGATGTCACAAAAGCTGTGGATATATACAGCTTTGGTGTTCTTTTTGTCATGGTATGTAGAATTAAAGGTGATTTTCTTTGACAAAATAGGTTTTCTCTGGGCACTCTGGTTTCCTTCTGCTGTTCATGAATTTGCCCAATATTGTCTATGCAGCTAAAAGTTAAAGTTTGGGTTTATAGTCTGATAATACAGAGTTTAAGAGATCACACGCTAACGATAACGTTTACGTTAACGCTATTTCTTGCATGTATTTCGTGTACAAAAAATACTGTTTACGTAAATGTTATCGTTAGCGTGTGATCTCTTAAACTCCCTATCAACAACGGTAGAGGTGTCATCCGACTTTACACTTTAACCCCAGTCTATCCTGAAACCTTTCAGTAGAACTCAGATGAGCTGCCCATTCAGCGCTACTATCGAGCATTTCCAACCAGTACCCACATTTATACACCTGGGTGGAGAGAGGCCAGTGAGGCAAAGAGACCTGCCCAAAGTCTCATGCCAGCAGTGGGATTCGAACCGGGATCCTCTGACCGCTAGTCGGAGACCCGAACCACTACACCACCATGGCTCCCAATATACTATAATAATACTATACATGTATGTGATGCTCACCTCTCCTAATCTTTCCCTTTAATCTAGATGCATTTCCCGACAAGAACATTCCGGTGTGCAGTAAGTGGAATCCCCATCGTAGAAAACACAGGTTGGGTAAGTATTGTCAAATACTCTTCCTACTCATGAAGTAAGAGACATGCGAAGTGCAGCAATCTTTGTCCCTATTCCAGGCTCAGCCAACAGTCATTATGCTGGAGAATCTCCTTAGTCTCATACCAAATAACCGTATATCGGCAAAGAATCTCCTGACACTGCCATACTTCCACAATCCATGCATCCCAAAAGAGCACACTGAAGTTAAAGATGGTCTTCAGCTGGGGTAAGCACATTTCTTCATGTGGTACATACAGTCATTTTAAATCTAACGTGTTGAACCTCACAATCCAACTTGTCAAAAAGCTGCATGGATGACTGCCGTAACCCTCCGACATCTGGCCAGATCAAGTCATGATAAATTCTCTAAAAACTTTCAGGGGAAAAGAACCATCTCCCACTTCAGAGAGTGTCCCAGCTGAATCTCTATCTGAGATAGCTTTAGTCTCTTCTCTTCCTGAAAGCGATTTAGGTGAGTATGGACATTTATTTCAAAGATCTGCTGCACGACCCCAATAGACTCGGTCGTGCCTTGGAGTACATTCCCAAACCTGGAGTCCTCAGCCACAAAGGCCTTCTTCCTGAATTTTCTGATTTCTCCACCACAGGTGAACAAGACCTGGAAGAGTCAGCAAACACCCCTCTCCCGGAGGATGAGATGCCAGAACTGGATGAATCCTGCGAAGACCAGTACATCACCAGCGAGAATGAAGTTGTTCCCGAACCTGAAGGTTTATCACATGCCATTCCAGATGTGGTGACACAAGCTGCAGATGTGCCTGCTGTTAGTAGCACAGACGTAAGATTTACCATTTTACCATTCAAGGGTACAATTCCATAAATATTAGACATGATCGTATAACTCTCCTAGGGGTTGGTTAACAAGTTGTATTTGACATCTTTTTCAGGATGATGCAGAGGAAGTGAAAGAGGAAGAGAGTACATCACCAGAAGGTAAATTTTGACCACGTAGAGTGATCACATGTAGGACTTGTGACCGGGAGGCCACGGGTTGGATTCCAAGTTGAGCACTTCTTACTCTCAGCTGGTCTGAAAAGATTAATAATGCTCTGATTGGACACTGTGTCACATAAAGTGTTGGGCTCATAATTGTAAAAGCGTTCCTTATGTTAGCTCTCTCTCTGTCTCCTGGCTGACGGACTAAACATCATTTCAGGTACAACAGATGATGCTGAAGGATGAGAAAGGAAAAAGATGTCTCCCGTGATGTGTCATGAACAAGATGTCTCCCGTGATGTGTCATGAACAAGATGTCTCCCGTGATGTGTCATGAACAAGATGTCTCCCATGATGTGTCATGAACAAGATGTCTCCCATGATGTGTCATGTATGATGATGTCCTGTATACAGATTGTGTTCATTTTTCATCATCAAGGGAACTTCAACCGTTCCTAATCATACTTATATTATGTTATTGATACTAGACTTTTTGTTTGAAAATATACCAAAAAAGATGAGAGAAAATATTTTATGTTTTTCCCAAACCACCAATTTGATTACATTTGCTACCAGGGTGAAATCTGTTGTCAAAGCACTTGCGTCACTGTATTTCGAAGGAAAAGGTAGGCGTACGACAAATGCCCTCTAGAACTGAACTACCATGATAGTTCAACAGCTACAGCCACAAATATAGAGATGGCTGTAGTATTATATATAGCAAAGTTCAGTTCATTGAGGCTGATATTTTGCCAGCTGTCATCAGACATGTCAGAATTGGGATTATGATTAGTGATATTTGGGGGGTGATATTTTAGCTGTTATAATCAGGTTTCTGATGACTGCAGTGGCACTCAAATCATTATCGTGTCTGTGTAGTGTTGTAATTCTCGGTTTAAAATCTCTTGACATTTTTTGTGTTGTTGAATTTCTAGGTTGTTAAATGTTGAGTGGAAAACACTGACGTCTATCACGATATTTTTCTAGGCAAACTTACAACTTTGTATATCTTCTTATTGGTTCTTGATTGTCGAGTCATATATTGATGGAGGTGTCTGCTTTTAGTTGAGGGGAAACAAAATTAATGTCACCGACATTGAATCAAGCAAAAACCTGTAATTTCACACTCTAATTGGCTCGGTTTACTGTGCTCGAATTCACTTTTATGTATGTATTCTTAGCATGATACATGATTAGAGCACTGATGAGGACAACTTCAGAAGTTTCTAATAGTTGCAGCATCTAAGAAAGATTTTCATCTTTTGTTGGCCGAGTTGACAAAGTTTGAATTAATTTTATTTTCTACTCGGCCACTTTTTTGAGTTTGTTCATTCGATCAAGCAGTTTCTCGCCATACCCAGTAATGCATTTTCTTACAGTGTCCGGTCAAACAAGGTATGTATTAGTTCTTGAAAAGGTCCCAAGTATAGATCCCTGTCTTGTTGAAGCCCCAGAATTCCTTTAAGTTTCTCTGTGCTATAAGCCTTGGGTGTTACGTAATTGAATGCATGGGCAAGTCATTTACATCATCAGCTGCTGTTTCACCCAGTATTCATACATTCACATGTAAATATCACTGCCAATAAAACACAACTACAAACTGGACAAGTGTATTCATGTTCTTATTCCTCCTTGATTGTATTGAAGCTGATTGGGGTACTTGGGGTTCTCGGGTTTTTTAGCTCGCCTGGTGAGGTCTTACGATGTCTGTCGTTGTCCGTTAGAAGGGCACATTTCGTAACCGCTGGGGCTGTTGTCCGAAAAATTTGTACCAAGATTTTATTACCCAATATCTGACACTGATTTATTCATGCTTTATCACTTGTGCATTATTATTTACATTATTTTACATAGCATATTTGATGTATTATTATTTACATCATTTTACATAGCATATTTGATGTATCAGAGCCTGTTCATCATTTTGACCTCCCATCTTGGTTGCTACTGAGATTTCACATTTATTTGATAGGCAAACCTAAACATGTGATTGGTTGCAAAATATTTGCAATCAATGTAATTGTGTATGACAGTTTCCAAGAAATTCCTTAGAAACCAAGACGGTGGAGGCATTGAAATGATGAATATGATGTAAGACTAGTACACAGCATCTTGCTTACTGTCCAAAAATGGGAAGGAAAATGCCACCGGAATTCATTCATTTCAACTGCAACATCTCTTTGATCTGTTCTTGTGTCATCACAGCCATATTACTTTCCAAACAAGCACCATGACAACATTCATGTCATAATATAGAATGTTTTTGAGCCCTTCTACCGCCGTCGTACAAATACAGCAGGAACGTCTATTTTCATATTTCGAGCTCGAAGACGTTGAATACTTCCCTCGTTGATCCCAGTACACTCGCGTAGCTGCACGCATTCCAGTTTACCACAGTATTTTGCAATTAGTCTGGAAAGGAAACAAGCAAATGAAATAAGTCCACATGTGGACAAAGGGATGGTTCCATCCTGAAGTCAGCAGGGTTCCTTGCTCCCCTATGGCACTCTTTGAATTGAAGTAGTGGAGTGAGTGCTTAGAACCCATGAACTGAAATCATGTTTTTTTGTTACTTTCACAGAAATGAAAGGTAAACTGCCTGCAAATGTTTGACAGAAGTCCATGTTGATGTAGTACAGCTACTTGCCTAATTGATTCATTTCCTATTCGCCAACATCCACGTATATTTAAATGAGTGAGCTGTCCGCACATCGTTAGATATCGAGCAGAGTTGTCTGTGATGCCATATATATTGCCTATAGAAAGGTACTTTAATCTGAAAAGGAATCATGCCCAAAGAATCACANGAATGCATGGGCAAGTCATTTACATCATCAGCTGCTGTTTCACCCAGTATTCATACATTCACATGTAAATATCACTGCCAATAAAACACAACTACAAACTGGACAAGTGTATTTATGTTCTTATTCCTCCTTGATTGTATTGAAGCTGATTGGGGTACTTGGGGTTCTCGGGTTTTTTCGCCCGCCTGGTGAGGTCTTACGATGTCTGTCGTTGTCCGTTAGAAGGGCACATTTCGTAACCGCTGGGGCTGTTGTCCAAAAAAATTGTACCGAGATTTTATTACCCAATATCTGACACTGATATATTCATGCTTTATTACTTGTGCATTATTATTTACATTATTTTACAAAGCATATTTGATGTATCAGAGCCTGTTCATCATTTTGACCTCCCATCTTGGTTGCTACTGAGATTTCACATTTATTTGATAGGCAAACCTAAACATGTGATTGGTTGCAAAATATTTGCAATCAATGTAATTGTGTATGACAGTTTCCAAGAAATTCCTTAGAAACCAAGACGGTGGAGGCATTGAAATGATGAATATGATGTAAGACTAGTATAACACAGCATCTTGCTTACTGTCCAAAAATGGAAAGGAAAATGCCACCGGAATTCATTCATTTCAACTGCAGCATCTCTTTGATCTGTTCTTGTGTCATCACAGCCATATTACTTTCCAAACAAGCACCATGACAACATTCATGTCATAATATAGAATGTTTTTGAGCCCTTCTACCGCCGTCGTACAAATACAGCAGGAACGTCTATTTTCATATTTCGAGCTCGAAGACGTTGAATACTTCCCTCGTTGATGCCAGTACACTCGCGTAGTTGCACGCATTCCAGTTTACCACAGTATTTTGCAATTAGTCTGGAAAGGAAACAAGTAAATGTAATAAGTCCACATGTGGACAAAGGGATGCTTCCATCCTTAGGTTAACAGGGTTCCTCGCTCCCCTATGGCACTCTTTGAATTGAAGTAGTGGAGTGAGTGCTTAGAACCCATGAACTGAAATCATGTTTTTTTGTTACTTTCACAGAAATGAAAGGTACACTGCCTGCAAATGTTTGACAGAAGTCCATGTTGATGTAGTACAGTTACTTGCCTGATTGATTCATTTCCTATCCGCCAACATCCACGTATATTTAAATGAGTGAGCTGTCCGCACATCGTTAGATATCGAGCAGAGTTGTCTGTGATGCCATATATATTGCCTATAGAAAGGTACTTTAATCTGAAAAGGAATCATGCCCAAAGAATCTATCACAGGAGTGAAGATAGAAATTTCAAGTCCCGCTTGAATAGTGCTGTGGGTTGCAGGGGCCCCAGTTTCTGCTTGAGACTGCCAGTTATCACGGAAAGTTGGTGTTGAATGCTGTCAAAACCTGCAACTTGAGATGATGGTTTCATGAGGCCACATCATATAAAGCAGAAATTCTAACTTACTTTTTGCAGTGTAAAAGTAGAGACACTAAGGCCTCGTCACTGATAGTCCAACAGCCAGTGAGATCAACATGTTCCAGATCAGTACAGTTTACGGCGATTTCACTAAGTGCCGTTCCATTAAGCCAATGGCAGTCTTTCAACACAAGTTTTTTCAGCTGATGGGAGTATAAAGATACAGCATGCATACTCCCATTGCTGACGCTGGAACATTCTGTTAAGTCAAGAGCCTGTAAACAGTGATTGGATTCTAAAAATGGCACGAGCACACTGTCCGTCAACCAATCTCCGACATTTGGGAGAAGTAATATCCTCACAGAACAACATCGATCGACAAACAGTCTGAACACGGCAATATTCATTCTTGATGCCACATTTGCTACACTGAAGTCTAACACACGGATGACTGAGAAGTAACTGTCCACTAGTTCCTTGCATTCTCTGCTGACCTGTCTTAGTTTGAATAGTGAATTCCAACCGAGATGGTTCAAAATATGGCGGTGAATCACATCTTCCCATGGTAGATTAAGAAATATCGCACTCATTACTCTGGAAGATAAAAAGCTGTGAAAAAGTAAAGACGTGACAAAATAGTTAGGCCTAGGCTTGGTCATTAATAAACAGGCAGAGCCTAACACCTTTTCCCAGACCCAGGGCCAGAGGCCTTGAAATTTCATGTTTGACATGCATGCATGTCATTGTCACGATAGACCACTTGCGCAAGTCGGCCATTACAGCCAGAAGGTGTCAACAAACCTTGGGCCTAGTGCATTGTGCCAACGGTAAGCACAGGAGCCAACTGTACAAATGCATTAGGCCCCCTAGGGCGAGGTTAATGTTTACACCCTGGGCTGATAAGCGCAAGGGGTCTATTGTGTGGGAGAGTGATTGCTAGGCCTACCGGTGCGGTAGGCCTACCGGTACCTGTTGGCGGTTGGCTGGAGTGTCAGTGTGACAGTCGAACACCAGGCGAACTACTCTTTCCTTGATCGTAAAAACACAGTTCACACTTTGATCATTTGATCCCGTAGGAAGTGGAAAGAGAGAAAGTTCATCCTCATTTTGGGAAAATCTGACAGGATTATAATCGGTGATGAGGAGCACGAAGTGAGTACCATGGAGGTGCCGGAGCATGCGCAGTAATGGTACTACTCACTTCCGGTCAGATCTGAGAATATTTTTGTCATCTAATTTACCCGATTTCTCCCAACTGTCGCAAAATGATGGACTATGAGTTGGAAGAAGACAAAATGTGAGTTTCCGGATTGTCCGTAGATGTTTAACTTGAGGTCGATTCCAATGTTTGTGGCTCTAAAACAGGCAGTGAATTCTGTCACTAATCCGCAGACCACACACTCATCATGCTCATGCACCATCACCATGTGCACAGAGTGCACAGAACTGTCAGAAGGCACAGGCACAGCTTTGCTTTTTTGCTGTGCATGCATGCAGCAGCGCCATAGCCATGATAGCAGTGCAAAGTGCATGTACATGTAGCATGTGTAGGTCCCTATGTGTATCATGTCCCATGTCTATCATGACCACTGTTCTCCACAGGATTTCGTAATGTCAGGTCGGGAAAGTTCTGATACTGATAGGCCTGGAAACGATTCCAATTTTGAATATCAGCAATGACGTTTCTTTTTTTGGAAGCGGTTTTCGATTTCTATATCGACTAGCGGCCGTATCATCGGTAACATTTCTCACTTTATTTGTTGAAGCCCACCCACCCAGCGATTCTGGCACAACCAACCTTCATGCCTTTTTGATGATGATAATTGATGATTATCGATGATTGCAGCCAACTTACGCCAGCAATTCAGATTGTACGCCGTAGAATACAAGTTCACAGGTGCTGCCATACACTTCCCGATTTTTGATTCTCATATGTCCTGATGATGTACCACGCAAGTTAGGCTTGGCCTACCCTACACTGATTCTGGTATTCGAATCGAAAACTGCTTCCAAAAAAAAGAAACAGTGCCAATATTGGAATCGCTGGGCTTCCAAAGTCAGAAACATTTCTAGGAGTCATAATTAAATCACCCTAGGGTTTCTCGTGATGTAAGAAACCCTAGGGTGATTTATGACAGTCAGGTCCTTGGTAGGCCTACTGTCTAATTTCATGATACCGGTACCGGTACATTGTATCACGGTCGTGAATCCTCGGGAAGCCTTTGTTAATCGGTGTTTTCGTATACCGTACTTCTATGTAGCGGAAGCCTAAGGCCTATGCCAAATTATCCTCGATCAGTTAAGTTTCCAAAAAGCTGGTTGTTGATTGACAGAATAGGCTAGGCCTAGGCCTAAAAGCTGCATTATTGAACAGTAGATTTTCATTTCCATTGTGTAGGCCTGTGTGTCACTTGCAATCGGGGATTCTAAAGTTAGCTAGAGATAGGCCTAGTCATTCATGATAGCCTAAGAAGCCTACCGGTATTAAGCCTTCTTTCTTAGGCCACTTTTTCACTCAGAGACTGGTGTTTTTGGCTGCTAAGGAGTAAAGGAGATCTGGTCATGTAATTATTAACTACTACTAGTGCTTGCTACCGCACGCTGAAGGCCAAGCCTTGGCCAAGGCCTGTAGACTATGTGGGGCCTAGC